>NIJG01001364.1:2432-19852 GCA_002201625.1 Euglossa dilemma | reverse complement strand
GCCGTCACTAAAATTTACACTAATGTGTTTCTCTAGCCACGAAGTAATACTCTCGATACGGCGGGTTAACTTCCCGGACGGTAAGGCTTTCGGTAACTTGCTTGACTCTCTACCAATAGGTATCGATCTACAACGGTTTGGCGGTCTGCTGTAATACTCAAGCCGTGGAATAAGGTATCTATTGCTAATACTGTTCAGCGGACTTACACTAGGATTTCTGAGGTTCCCTGTTGGAATCCCGGCATATGTGAAAGTATTGACTTAGCCGTTCTATTCTTAAAGGTGGTGGTCACGTTCTCGAATGGTTTGACTATCGATCTTCTAATTCATAAATGAAATTAAGGTGCCGTTCCTAAAATGTATACTACTGCTTTTCCCTGAACACAAAGTTATACTCTCGGCACTGCGGTTTAGGTTTTCGGAGGGTGAGTACTTCTGGACGGATTTTGACTGTATGCCAAAAGGTAATGTTCAATATTGGCTCGAGACTGTACTTCAATATTCATTCCGAAAATTAAGGTGTCTATTCCCAATACTGTACAGTTGATTTGCTCCCGGAATGCCTTATTTGATTTGCCAATCAGATTATGGGTGAAGTTATTGACTTAGCTGTGCAACAACCAAAAGAGTTGGTTTCGTTATCAAACGGCATGACGTTCGATCTTCTTTATCATACACGAAATTGAGGTGCCCGTCACTAACATGTATTGAACATTGGTCGTCTGATCACAACGTTATACACTCCATACAGCGAGATAGGCTTTGGAGGGTAAGATCTTCAGTAAAACTTTTGACTTTGTACGGATTGGTAACTATCTCTGACGGATTGATGCTCCACATTAATAATCATGTCGTGATTTACGGTGTCAAATGCATATACCGGTCACCGGATTTGCTCCCGGAATACCAGGATTGACTCTCGAAATCACCGAATAATTGATGCTATTCACATAGCTGTGTGACTCACAAAGGAGTTCGAAACGTACTCAATCGGCTTGACTGCCTGTTTCAACATTCAAACCGTAAATGAAGGTGTCCATTACCAATTCTGTT
Source organism: Euglossa dilemma (assembly GCA_002201625.1). NCBI lineage: Eukaryota > Metazoa > Arthropoda > Insecta > Hymenoptera > Apidae > Euglossa > Euglossa dilemma. The sequence continues at coordinate 18,799 of NIJG01001364.1, read as the reverse complement.
CAGCGGGTTTCCACACGGAACACCTGGTTTGAGTCTCGGAATCGCAGGATAGGTGATGCTACACACTTAGCCGTTCGTCTCTCACAGAAGCTGGGAACGTTCTTGATCGGCTTGAACCTCGATCCTCTAATGCAATCATCAAATTATGGTGCTTGTAACCAAAATAACTATTAATTTGTTTCTCTGACAAGAAGTTGTACCCACGATACAGCGGGTTACGTTCACGGAAAGAAAGGTATGCGATATAGTGTATGACGCCATATCAAATGGATATATTCTTCAAAGAATTGACTCTCTACTTGAATATTGAAGCCATGAAATAAGTTGTCCGATGCCAATATTGTTCAGCAGATTTATTCCCCGAATACCAGGCATGACTCTCGGGATCGCACAAGAGGTGAAGCTATTCACTTAGCCGTACTAGTCTCAAACAAGGTGGCAACTTCCTCGAACCGTTTGTCTCTCGATTACGATATTTATTCATGAAAGTGTGGTGCTTCTCTGATAGTATTAAAGTCTATTAAATTGCTTCCGTGAGCGATGAGCAAGACGCACGCTACAGAGGGTTAGATTCTCGGAAAGTAAGGTATCCGGTAGAAGGAATGACTTTATAGGGATTGGTAACTATCTCAAATGGTTCGACGCCCTACATTAATATTCAATCTGTGAATCCAGGTGTCTATTGCCAATACGGTTCAGCGGATTTACTCCTGATAAACCTGGTTTGACTCTCGGAATCACAGGATAGGCGAGGGTATAGACTTAACTGTTCGACTCTCAAAGACGGTGTTAACGTTCTCGAAATCTTTAGCCCTCGATCCTTCAATTCATATACGAAGTAAGAGTCCCCGTCACTAAAATATAAACTAATATGTTTCTCTGAACGCGAAGATATACTTCCGATACGGTGGATTATGTTCCCGGAGGACAAGGACTTCGGGAAGAAGAATGACTGTATACGTATTGTTAACAATCTACAACGGTTTGACACTCTACTTGAATAGTTAGTGCGTAGTTCTCTGTTTGAATAGAGAAGTAGAGCGTCAAACTGTTGTGAACCTGCTGTTACCTTACCATCCGAGAACATAACCCGCAGTATCGTGGGTATAACTTTGATTTCAGCGAAATAATTTGGTACACGTTTTAGTGACGCGCACCTTAATTTCATGTATGAATTAGAGGGTCGAGTGCCAAACATTTCGAAAACCCTATCACCATATTTGAAATTCGCACATCTAACTCAATAGCTGCAGCTTTCGTGTGATTCCAATAGTCAAATCATGTATTCCTGGAGTAAACTCCCTGAACAGTACTGTGTATAGACACCATAATTCACGGTTTGGATATTCAAATGCAGCGTCAAATCGTTTGTGATCGTTACCAATTCTTATAAGGTCAAACGTCTCGCCGATGGTCGTATCATCCGGGAACCTCACAAGCTTCATCGAGAGTATAACTTTGTGTTCAGACGATCAAATTAGTAAACATTTTACTGAAGGGCACTGTAATTTCATTATGAATATGAAGATCGAGTATCAAACCGATTGAGAAAGTTACCACCTTCCTTGAGATTCAAACGCCTAAGTCATCCACTTCATGCATGCTGTGATCCAAAAAATCAAACGAGATATTCCGGGAGCAAATGCGTTGGACTATATTGGCAATACATACATTAATTCGCGTATTGAATATTAGTAGAGAGCGTTACAAGGTATGAGAACGTTAGAATTGCTATAATGTCAAACATTTTTCCGAATGCCTTGCCGATCGAAAAGCTAACCCGCCGTATCGAGAATATAGCTTCGTGTTTAGAGAAACACATTGGTATACGATTTAGTGACGGCACTTTAAATTCATGGATGAATTGAAATATCGAGTGTCAAACGGTCCGAAAATGTTATCACATTCTTCGAGAGTCGCACAGTTAAGTCAATAGCTTCACCTGTCTTGTGATTCCGAGAGTCAAACCACGTATTACTGGAGTAAATCCGCTTAACAGTATTGGTTATACACACCTTTGTTCACCGTTTGTATATTAAAACAGGGCTTCAAACCGTTTGAGAACGTTACCACCCCATTTGAGTGTAGGAAGGATAAGTCAATAGTTTCACCTGTACAGTGATTCGGAGAGTCAAACCAGGTATTCCTGGAGTAAATCCGATGAACAGAATCGGCAATAGTATTGGCAATGTACAGAGACGAACCGTTGAAGGTAACCTATTGGTAGAGAGTCACACTTTACACAGAGGGCCTCACTTTTCGCGAAACTAACCCAATGTATGGAGAGTATAACTACGTGTTCAGCGAGACTAATTAGTATTCATTTTAGTGACGGGCACCTTATCATCGTGTATGAATTAGAAGATCGAGAGTCGAATCGTTCGAGAACGTTACCACGTTCTATGAGGTTCGAAGGGCCAAGTCAATAGCTCCACCTATCCTGTGATTCGGAATGTCAAACCAGGTATCCGGGACTGAGTACGCTGAAGAGCTTTGGTAGCAGACACCATTATTCACGGTTTGAATATTCAAGTCGATCGTAAATCCGCTTGAGGGCGTTAGCTATGGGTATAGAGTGAAGCATTTTGCTGATAGCCCTTCCTTCGGAGAAGATAACTTTTCCTATCGTAAGCAGAGATATATGTTGGTAATCATTTCAGTGCGGGCACCTGAAATTCATGTATGAATTAGAAGATCCAAAGTCAATCCGCTCGAGAACGTTAGCAACATCTCTGAAAGGCGAAGTGCTATATGTGCAGATTCACTCATCCTAAGTCCCCTATAGTTAAACCAGTTATTCGGGAGTAAATACGCTCAACAGTGTTGGCACGAGGCACCTCAATTCACGGTGTGAATATAAAAGCAGAGCGTCAAACTGTTTGAGAACGTTTCCAATTCCTATAAAGTCAAACGTTTTACCGATGACGTTACACACCGAAAAGCTAGCCCGATCTATCGAGAGTATAACATCATGTTCAATGGCATGAATTAGTATACGTTTTAGTGACGAGCACCATAAATTCATCCATGATTTAGATGATCGAGGGTCAAACCGTTCGAGTTGGTTACCATTCTATTTGAGAGTCGAACGGCAAAGTCAATAGTTTCACCTATCCTGTGATTCGGAGTGTCAAACCAGGTACTCCGAGAGTAGGAGAGTAGGTGCGCTAAACAATTTTGGAAATAGACATCTTATTTCTCGGTTTGAATTTTATTGTTGACGGTATAATCGTTTGAGAGCGTTGTAAATTGGCATAAAGTCAAACGTTTTAAAGGAGGCCTTACGTTCCGAAAAACTGACCTGCTCTATCGAGGGAATAACAGCGAGTTCAGAGGAGCGAACTATTATACATTTTTGTGACTCGCACCTTAATTTCATGCCAGAATTAGAACATCGAGGGCCAAACGGTTCGACAACGTTCCCACCGCCTGAAAAAGACGAATGACATTGTCAATCGCTTCACACATCCTGGTATTCCGATAGTCAACCCCGGTTCCCTGCAAGTAATCGCGCTGAACAATTTTGACAATAGACACATTATTTGACGGCTGAAATATCAAAGTAGATGGACAAGTCGTTTCAGAGCGTTATAAATTGCCATAAAGTCAAAAGTATTACCGAAGTCCTTACATTCCAATAACCTACTCCGCTGTAGCGTGTTTCATGCTTAGTGCTCACAGAAACAAATTAGTAGATATTTTAGCAGTCGGGCACCATATTTTCATGCACGAATAGCAAATTCGAGAGTCAAACCGTTCGAGTGCGCTACCACCATCCTTCGGATTCAAACGGCTAAGTCATTAGCTTCACCATAACCTGCGATTCCGAGAGGCAGACCAAGCACTTACGGGAGCAAGTGCGCTGAACAGTTTTGGCAGGAGACACCACAATTCACGGTTTGAATTTTAAGCAGAGCGTCAATAATTTTGAAATCGACAACAATTGGTATAAAGTAAAACGCCTTACTGATGAACGCAACTTCCGAAAGTCTAATCCGTTGTATCGGGAGTATAACGTCGTGGTCAGAGAATAAAATTATTATTTATTTTTGCGACGGCCGCGATAATTTCATGTATGAATTAGAAGACCGAGTGACAGTGCGAGGACGTTACCACCTTCTGTGAGAGATGAACGGCTGAGTCAATAGCATCACATATACTTTTGATTCCGAGAGTCAAGCCTGCCATGCTAGGAGTAAATCCGCTCAATAGTATAGGCAAGAGGCACCATAATTCACGGTATAAATGATAAAGGATAAAGTCAAACCACGTACAAAGTCAGCAATTTGTATATAGACATCTTTTTACCGACAGCCTTACAATCCGAGAAGCCTAACCAGCTGCATCGAAAATATGACATCGTACTCAGAGAAAGACATAAGTATAAAATTTAATGATGGGCATCGTAATTTCATGAATGAATTAGAAGATACGGGGTGAAGTCGTTCCAGAACGATACCACCTTCTCTCAGAGACACACAAATAAGTCACAAGCTCCACCTCCCCTGTGATGCCGAGGGTCAAACACAGCTATTCCGGGAGTAAGACCGCAGAACGGTATTGGCTCTAGACACATTAATACGCGGTATATTATTGAGTACCTTATTTGCTTTTCGGAATCACAGGATATGTGCAGCAATTGACCTAGATGTGCGACACTCAAAGAAGAAGGTAACGTTCTCGATCGCATTGACTCACGATGTTGATACTTATACACAAACATGTTGTCTCCGTCTGCGAAAATGGCTCCTAATTTGTTTCCGTTAACATTAAGCAGGACACTCGCTAGAGCAGGCTTGGTTCTCAGAAGGTAAGGTATTCACAAATGGAATGACTTTATACGAATTGGTATTGTTTTCAAACGGTTTGACGCTCTACTGTAATATTTAAACCGCGAATTAAGGTGTTCATTACCAACACTCTACAGCGGAGATACTTCCTGAATACCTGGATTGACTCTCGATATCACACTAAACGTGAAACAATTGACTTAGTCGTTCGTCTCTCACAGAAGGTGGCATCGATCTCGAAGGGTTTGACCCTTGATCTTCAAATTCAGGCATGAAAGTAAGGTGCTCGTCACTGAAATGTTATGATTTCAATACAGCGGGTTAGCTTCTCTGAAAGTATGGTCTTCGGTGAAAGGTTTGACTACATTGCATCAGGAAACGATCTACATCGGTTTGACTCTGGACATTAATATTTATACCGTGAAATGGGGTGTATGCTGCCAATATTGAACAGCACATTCACTCCGGCAATACCTGGTTTGACTCTCGGAATTGGGGGATAGGTGGAGCGATTGACTTCGTAGTGCGTCTCTCAATGGAGGTGGTATCGTTCTGGAACAATTTGACCCTTGATCTTCAAACGAATGCACCAGGACAAGCTGCCCATCACTGAAATAAGAACCAATTTCCTTTTCCGAGCACGAAGTTATGCTCACGATGCAGCGGGTCGAGCTCTCGAAAGGTATGGCTTTCCTTAAATCGTATGAATTTTTACCAATTGCTACCGACCTCTAACGGTTTGGCCCTATACCTTAATATTTAAACCGTGAACAAAGGAGTCGATTGCCAATACTGCTCATTCGATTTTCGCCCGGAATTCCTGGATGGAGGCACTGAAACACAGATTACGTGAAGTTATTGCCTTAGACGTTCGACCCCCAAAGAGGGTGGTAACATTCTCGGACGGTTTGACCATCGATCTTCTAATTCATACATGAAATTATGGTTCCTCCCAATAAAATGTGTACTAATTCGTTCCGCTGAACACGATGTTTTTCTCTCGATACAGTTGGTTACCTTCTCGGATGGTTAGGACTTCTGTAAAACGAATGACCGCACACCAATTGGTAATGTTCACCGAACGCTTGACCCTATACTTTAATATTCGTACCACGAATTAATGTGCCCATTGCGAATACTGTTCAGCAGATTTACTTCCGGAATACCTGGTTTCACTCTCGGAATCACATGATAGGTGATGGGATTGACGTAACAGATCGACTCACAATGACGGTTGTAACTTTCCAGAACGCTTTAGCCCTCGATCTTATAATTCATACATGAAATAAGGGTGCTCGTAAATGAAATGAATTTCAGTTTCTTTCTCTGAACACGAAATTATTCTCTCGAAACCGCTGGTTAGATTCTCCGCAGGTAAGGCCGTCGTTGAAGTGTTTGACTGTATGACAATTGGCACTGCTTTCAAACGGTATGGCGCTCTACTTTAATGTCATACCGAGAATTAACGTGCGTATTGCCAATACTCTTCAGCAGATTTAGTCCTGGCATACCTGGTTCGACAGGCCGAATGACTGGATACGTGTAGTTACTGACTAGGCCGTTCGTCTCCCTGAGGAGCTATTGCGTTAGCTGTTCGAGTCTCAAGGAATGTGGTCACGTGCTCGAACGGTTTGGATCTTCGAATTCACACACGATATTAAGGTCCCCGTCACCAAAATGTATACTAACTTTCCTCTCTGAACAAGAAGATATTCTCTCGATTCTGCGGGTTAGCTTCACGGAAGGTGGGGTCTTCGAAAAAGTTTTGACTCTATACGAATAGGTAAAGCTCTACAGCGGAATGATGTTCTGGTTTAATGTTTATAGCATAAAATAAGCTGTCTGTTGCCAGTTCTGTTCAAGGGATTTACTCCAGGAATACCTGGTTTGACTCTCGGAACCTCAGGATGGGTGATGCTATTGACTTAGGTGCGCGTCGCTACAAAAAGTTGGTAACGATATCAAACGGTATGCTCCTTGATCTTTATATTCATACATGATATTAAGGTGCCCGTCACTAAAATTTGTTCTAATATTTTCCACTGAACACGAAGTTATACTCAAGATACGTTGGGTTAGCTTCTCGAAGGCAAGGCCTACTGTGATAAGTTTGACTCTATAGCAATATGTAACGTTCTACAACGGTTTGGATCTGCACATGAATATTCATACCATGAAATAAGGTGTTTATTGCCAATACTGTTCAGCGGATGTACTCCGGGATTACCTAGTTGGACTCCCGGAATCGCATGATAGGTGAGGCTATTGATTTAGCCGTTCGACTCTCACGGAAGGTGGTACCGTTCTCCCATGAATTGACACTCTATCTTAGTATTGATACATGCAATTAACGTGTCCGACTGTTAAAGTGTCTACTAATTTGTTTCCCTCATCACTAGCCAAGACTCTTGCTGGAGCGGGTTAGTTTCTCGGAAGGTAATGTATTGGGTAAATGGAATTAGTTTATTTTGATTGCTAATGATCCTCAGCGGTTTTACTCAATTCCTAAATATTCATACTGTGAATTAAGGTATCTATCGGAAATACCCTTCAGCGTATGTACACCCGCAATACCTGGCCTGACCCTCGCCAGCACAGGATAGCTGAAGCTTCTGACCTGGCTTTTCGTCCCTCACAGAAAGTTGTATCGCTCTCGAACGGTTTGACCCTCAATCTTGTAATTCATACACGGAGATTATGTGCCCATCACAGAAATGAATACTTCTTTCTCTGAACTCGAAGTTGAATTCTTGATGCAGCGAGTCAGGTCCACGGAAGCTAAGGTCTTCGGTAAAAAGTTTGTCTGTGTAACAATAGGCAACATTCACCCACGGTCTGACTCTCTACTTTGTTACTCATTCCGCGAATTGAGGTGTCTACAACCAATAATGTTCAGCGGGTTTGCTCCAGGAATGGCTGGTTTGACACACGGAATCACAAGATAGGTGAAGCTATTGATTAAGCTGTGCGCCTCTCAATGATGGTAGTAATGCTTTGAACCAGGTAGCCTCTATATCATCTATCCCATGGATGAAATTATGGCGCTCCTCACTTATATGTATACAAATTTGAATCTGTGAGCACGAAATTATACTATCCATGAAGCGGGTGAGTTTCGCGGAGGGTAAGGCAATCGGTAAAATGTTTAACTTTACACCAATTGGCAACGAATTAAAACGGTTCGACGCACTACCTTAATATTCAGACCGTGAATTGTGATGCCTGTTGCCAAAGCTATTCCGCGGTTTTACACACGGCATACCCGGTTAGATGCTCGGAATCACAGGAATGGTGATGCTATTGAAAGCCGTTTGACTCCCAAAGAAGGTGGTACCTTTCTCTAATGGTTTGACAGCCGATCCTCGAATTCATTCATGAAATTATGGCGCCAGGCACCAAAATGTGAACTAATTTGCGTCTCTGATCACAAAGTATTGCTCTGGATACAGCGGGTTAGCGTCTCGCAAGGTATAGCCTGCTGTAAGAAGTGGGAATATTGGGCAATGGGTAACGTTCCACAACGCTTTGACTCTGTTCTTTAATATTCACACCGTAGAATTGCATTTCTAATGCCAATAATGTACAATAGGTTTAGACGCGGATTACCTGGTATGACACTCGGAATCACAGGATAGGTGAGGGTATTGAGTTAACTGATCGACTCTCAAAGATGGTGTTAACGTTCTAGAAATCTTTAGCCCTCGATCTTCTAATGCATACATGATATAAGGGTCATTGAAATGTAAACTAATATGTTTCTCTGAACGCGAAGTTATACTTTCGATAGGGCGGATTTGGTTCTCGGAGCACAGGGCATCCGGGAAGAAGAATGACTGTATACTAATTGTTGAAGATCTACAACGGTTTGGCACTGTACTTTAATATTCATACCACGAATTAATGTGTCGAGTGCCAATACCATTCAGCGGTCTTACTCCCGGAATAGCTGTGTTTGACTCTCGGAATCACAGGGGAGGTGAAGCTTGTGACATAGTTGTACGTCTCTCAAGAGAGGTAATAACGTTCTCCAACGGCTTGCCTCTCGATCTGCTTATCCGTACAAAAAATTAAAGTACCCTATCAGCTGCAATGCTCACTTATTTGTGGGATAAATATTTAGCTAGTTTCTCGCTACAACATTCTTGCCTGGCAAAAAGTTTGACTCCATTCCAAGTTATAACGTTCTCCATCGGCCTGAATCTCTACTTTAATATCCACACCGTTTAATTAAGTGTCCATTGCCACTACAGTACGACGGATTTACTCCTGATATACCTGGTGTGACTCCCGGAATCACAGGATAGTTGAGGCTGTTTTCCTAGATGTACGATTCCTAAAGTATGTGGTAAAGCTCTCGATCGGTTTGCCTCTCGATCTTCTCAATCCTATATAAAAATATGGTGCGCTTCTGCTATAATCGGTAATAATTTTTATGCGCGGGCACTAAGCTTGACAATCGATATGACGGCATGAGTTCTCGGAATGTAAGGTATTGGTTAAAAGGAATGTCCTTTCACCAATTGATATTGTTGTTCGGCGGACTGAATCTCAACATTAATAATCATGGCTAGAATCATAGCGTCTATTGCCAATATTGTTGAGCCGATTCACTCCCGGAGTACCTTCTTGACTCTAGGCATCGCATGATAGGTGAACCTTTTGGCTTAGTCGTTCAAGTCACAAAGAGGGTGGTAACGTTCTCGAACTGTTTGTCCTTCGATCATCTAATTCATACACGGGATTAAGGTGCCCGTCACTAAAACGAATACTAATTTGTTTTTCTGAGCACGAAGTTGTACTCTCAACACAGCGGGTTGGGTTCGCGGAATGTAAGGCATTCGGTATAAAGTATCATGCTATACCAGTAGGTTGGGTTCTACAACAGTTTGTCCCAGTTCTTTAATGTTAATGCGGTGAATTTAGGCGACTGTTGACAATACTGTACAGCGGATTGACTCCCGGAATAACCGATTTGCCGTTCGGATTCATAGGACGTGTGAAGCTGTTGAATCAGTTGTTCCGACTCCCAAAGAATGTGGAAACGAACTCGAACAGTTGGAACATCGATATTTTATTTCATATATGAATTTATGGTTCCGTCACTATAATGTATTCTAATGTGTTTCTCTACAAATGAAGTTATACCCTAAGTACGGCCGGTTTTGATCTCCGATTATAAGGTCTTCGGTAAAAAGAGTGACTCTATACAAATTGGTAATGATCTCCCACAGTTTTCCTTTCTACTTAAATGATCAAACCGTGAATTATTGCGACAATTACCTATATAATACAGTAGATTTTCTTCCATAATGACAGGTTTGACTTTCGGAATAACAGGATATGTGAATCGATTTAATCACCCGTTCGACTCCCACGGAAGGTTGTACCGCTCTCGGACGATCTGACACTCCATCTTACTATTGATACATGCAATTGAAGGGTCCTGCTGCTAAAGTGTCTACTAATTTGTTTCCGTCAGCACTAAACATGACATCCGCTACAGCGTGTTAGGTTCATGGAAGGTAAGGCCTTCGGTAAAACATAACGCTCTGGAACGATTTGACTGTGCACATTAATATTCAAACCGTGAATTATCGTATCTATTGCCTATATATTTCAGCGGATATTCTCCTGGTATACCAGGTTTGACTCTACGGAATCACAGGATAGGTGAAACTATTGACTCAGCCGTTCTTTCCTCACAGAAGATGGTAACTTTCTGGAACGGTTTGACCATCGATCTTCATAGTCAAGGATGAAGTTATGGTCCCCGTCACTAAAATGAATGCCAACATATTTCTTTCGTTACGATCATATACTCTCGATACGACGAGTTAGCTTCTCCGAAGGGAGTGCTATCAGCAAAATGCTTGACTTTATACCACTAGCTATCGTTCTCCAACGGATTGACTTTCTACTTTAATATTCATATCGAGAATTATGGTGACTATTAACAACACTGTGCAGCAGATTTACTCCAGGCATACCTGGTTTGACTCTCGGAATCGCAGGATGGGTGAAGCTATTATTGACATTGCCGAGGACTGTCATGGAAGGCGGTCACGGTCCCGCACCGTTTGAGGTTCGACATTCTAATTCATACATGAAATTAAGGTGCCTTTCACTAAAGTGGATACTAATTGGCTTCCCGGAAAACGAGATTATACTCTCCATATGGCGAGCTATCTTCTCGGAGGGTAAGGTCACCAGCAAGAAGGTTGACCATATACCAATTGGTCATGTTGACCGACGGCTTGACTCTCTACTTTAATAATCATACCGTTTGATTAAGTACGTCTATTGCCAAAACGGTTCAGGTGATTTGTTCCTGGAATATCTGGCTCGAGTCTCGGAACATCAGGATAGGTGAAGCTATTGACTTAGCCGTTCGACTCCCAAAGGAGGTGCTAACGTTCTCGAACTGTTAGACCCCCGATCTTCGGATTCGTAGTTGAAATTATGGTACTCGTCTCCAAAATTTGTACAATTTTGTTCCTCTGGCCACGAAGATTTTCTCTCGACTCAGGGGGATAGCTTCTCGGAAGGTAAGGCCTTCGGTGAAAAGTTTGACCCTATAGGAATCCGCAAAGTCCTACAACGGATTGACTCTGCACTTTGGTATTTATTCCCCGCAATACGGAATCTAATGACATAATGTAGAGGTGATTTACTACCGGAATACCTGGTTTGACTCTCGGAATGACTGGAAATGTGTAGTATTGAACTTAGCCGTTTCCTCTCAAAAATTGTGGCAACGATCCTGAAAAATTTGACACCCTATCTTCTAATTCATACTCGACATTAAGGTGCCCGTCTCGAAAATGTACACTATTTTGCATCTCAGAACACCAAGTAATTCCTTCGATATTGCGGGTTACCTTCTCGGAAGGTACGAACCACGTGAAAAGTTATACACTATACCAATTCTTAACGTCCTACCACGGTTTGACTCTGTATTCCATTATTTATACCGTGTAAGAGGGTTACGTAATACCATCATGTACAGCATGCAGAGATTACACTGTTTGACCAGCGGAATCTTTGGATAGGTGTAGCTTTAGACTTAGTCGTTCGACTGCCAAAGATGGAGCCAACGTTCTCGAACGCATAGACCTTCAATCTTCTGATTCGTACATGAAACGAAGATGCCCGTCACTAAAATCTATACTGCCTTGTTTCTCTGACACCGAAGTTATACTCCCGATGCAGCGAGATATATTCTCCGTAGGTACAGCCTTCGGTAAAATGTTTGACTCTATACCAATAGGTAACGTTGTACAACATTGCGACTCTGTAGTTCAATATTTATATCAGGAGGTAGGGTTTTTAATGCCGGTACTGTACTGTGGACTTCCTCCCGGAATACCTAGTTTGACTCTTGGAATCATAGAAGAGGTGATATTGAATAAGGCGTTCGATTCTCAACTAATGTGGTAACGTTCTCGAAACGTATTAACCTTGATCTTCTAATTCATACATGAAATTAAGATCCCCGACACTACAATGTATTGTAATCTCTTTCTCTGAACACAAAGCAAGACACGCTCTCCAGCGGGAAATGTTCTCGGATGGTAAGGCCTAAGGTAAAAGTTTGACACTGAACCAATAGGTAACTGTCTACAAACGTTTGACGCGCTACATTAATATTCACACCCTGAATTATCGCGTCCATTGGTAATATTACACTGTGGAGTGGCTCCCGTAGTACATGGTCGGACCCTCGGAATCACAAGGTAGGTGAAGCTATTGGCGTAGCTGTACAATTCCCTGGAAGGGTTGTAACGTCCTCAAACGGAATGACACTCGATTATCTTATGCATTGATGATGTTAAGGTGCTGCCAACACTAAAATGTGTACTAAATTTCGTCTCTGGCAATAATGTTATGCTCTAGATAGGGCGGATTACCTTGGCGCAGTGTAAGGGCATCGGTAATATGTTTCACATTACACCACTAGTTAACGTTGTACAACGGTTTAACTCTGCTCTCTAATACTTATACCGAGAATTAGGATGTCTACTGAAAGTACAGTTCTGCGTCTTTCTACAGGAATACTTGGGTCGTCACTCGGAATCACAAAAGACTTGAAGTTACTGACTCAGCCTTTCGACTCTCAAAGTATTTGGTATTGTTGTCGAACAGAATGACCATCGAACTTCTAATTGATACATGAAACTTAGCTGTCAGTCACTAAAATGTGAGCAATTCAGTTTCTCTGAAATCTAAGATATACTCTCGATTCCGCGGGATAGGTATTCGGAAGCTATGGATTATTGTGAAAAGCTTGCTTTTGCACCAATTGATATCGTTTTGAAACAGTTTGAAGCTACACTTCAATAATGAAACCGTGAAATAAGGTCTCTCATGCCAATATAGTACAGCCGGATTACTGCCGGAATATCTGGTTTGCCTATCGGAGTCACAGGCTAGGTACTATCACTGATTTAGCTGTACGACTCCCGAGAAGGTGGTAACGTTCTCGGTCGCTTTGACTCTCGATTTTGCTATGCGCGCATGAAAATAACTTGTCCGTCTGCTGTAATGTCTACTAATTTGTTTCCGTGACTATTCTGCAAGACACTTGCTTCAGTGTGTTAGATTCCCTTAAGGTATGGTGTTCCATGAAAAGAATGATATTATACGCATTTTGATGTTCACCGACGGGTTGACTCTGTATTTTAATGGTCATTCCGTGAATTAAGGTGCTAATTGCCAATACTTTGCACCCGATTTACTCCCAGAATACCTGGCTTGGCACTTGAAATCACTGGATAGGTGAGGCTGGTAACTCAAGCGTTCAAATCGCAATGATGGTGGTCACGTTCCCCAAATCTTCGACCCTCGATTTTCCATTTCATACATAAAATTAAGATGCCGGTCACTAAATTGTATACTAATGTGTTTCACTGAACACGAAGATGTACTCTCGATACAGCGGGATTTGTTCTCGGAAGCTAAGGATTTCGGTAAAATGTTTTACTCTATGCCAATACGAAACGTTCGACGTCGGCTTGACTCTGTACATTCAAATTGATACCGTGAATTAAGGTGCCTATTGCCAATTCTATACAGGGGATGTGCTCTCGGTCCGCCTGGTTTGACTCTTGCAATCACCGGATGTGTCAACCTGTTGACTTAAATGTGCGACCCTTAAAGAAGCGGGTATCGTTCTGGACGCGTTTGCCATCGATTTTGTAATTCGTACATGAAATTATGATGCCCATCACTAAAAGGGATACTAATGTGTTTCTATGAACACGTAGTTATACTTTCGATAAGGCGGGTTGGCATCTCGGTGAGTAAGGATTTCGGTTAAAGGTTTTTATCTATACCAATAGGTAACGTTCGAGGACAGGCTAGTGGTCTGACTTAATATTCATACCGTGAATTAAGGTACCTATTGCCAATAATTTGCAACGGATCTACTTCTTGAATGCCTGGTTTGACTGTCGGATCGCCAGGATAGGTAAAGCTATAGACTTAGCTGTGCGACACTCAAAGAAGGTGGTCACGTTCCCGAACCGTCTGCCACTCGACCATATAATTCATAGATGAAATTAAGGTGTCCGTCACTAAAATGTATTCTCATTTGCTCCTCTGAATACGAAGATATAATCTCGATACAGAGTGTTAGCTTCTCGGCAGGTAAGGCCTTGGTTATAAAGTTTGACTTTATATCGATATGAAACGTTCTACATAGGTTAGACTCTAGACTTAAATGTTTATACCATGCAATAGGTTGTGCGATGCCAATGATGTACAGCGGATGTACTCCCGGAATACCGTGTCTGGCTCTCGGAATCACAGGACAGGTGAAGCTATTATCATAGCCTTTCGGCACTCAAGGAATGTGGCGATATTCTCGATCGGTTTGGCGCTCGATCTTCTAATTCATACGTGAAAATAATTTGCTCGTCACTAAAATGGACACTAATTTGCTCCTCTGAACACGAAGATATAATCTCGGTAGAGCGGGTTTGCTACTCGGAAGGTAATGCCGTCTCTATACGGTCTGACTGTATATCAATACGTAACATTTCTACAAAGGTTTGATTCTAGACTTTCATATTTACACGCGGAAGTACGATTTTTAATGCCGATACTCTACAGACGATTTAGTCCCGGAATGCCTGGTTTGACTTTCGGAATCGTAAGATAGGTAGGTTATTGACTTTGCCGTCCGGTGCTCAAAGAAGGTGGTATCGTTCCCTATCGGTTTGACGTCCGTCCTATGCATTTGATTCATGCAATTGAGATGCCCGTCACTAAACTGCTTTCTTGTTTGCTTCCTTGAACACAAACTTATTCTCTCGATATAGCGGGATAGGTTCACGGAAGGTAAGTTATTATATTCGGTAGAAACAATGACGTTATACACATTGGTAATGTTCTCCGACGGTTTGCCTCTGTACCTTAATATTTATGCCGAATGATTAAGTACGGCTATTGCTAACACTGTTCGTGTGATTTACTCCTGGAATACCTGACTCGAATCTCGGAACCACAGGGTAGGTGAAGTTATTGATTCATATGTTCGACTCTCAAAGTAGGTGAAATCGTTCCCGAATGGTTTGAATCTAGAACGCCTTTTTCATACATGAAATCAAGGACATTGTCACTAAAATGAATAGTATGTCGTTTTTCTGAAACCGAATTTATATTTTGGATATTGTGGATCAGTTTCTCGGTGGGTAAGACCTTCAGTACAACGTTTGAATTTCTATCAATCTGTAACGCCATCAAGCGGTTTGACTCTCTCCTTTAATATGCAAGAAATGAATTACGATGTTTATTGCCAATACTGTTCCGCAGATTACTCACGGAACACATGGTTTGACTTTCGGTATCACAGGAAATGTGCAGCTATTGACCCAGCCGTTCGGCACTAAAGCAATCTGGTGACGTACCCGAACGGTATGACCTTCGATCTCCTAATTCGTACACGAAACTAATGTACTGGACACCAGAACGGACTGTAATTTGCTTCTCTGAAGGCGAAGATATACTCTTGTAACAGCGGGTTAGCTTCTCGAAAGGTAAAGCATTCGGTGAAGGGTTTGACTCTATATCAATAGGTATCTTTCTACAACGGTTTGACTCACTACTTTAACACGTTGACGCCGGGGCCGATATTCAGAGTTTTCTCTGTGCGACGGCGCCCGAATTCACTGCCTGCTCCGTGGGGCGGCGTGCATCGCGGTGTGTCCTACGCGTCTGTTCCGTGGAGCGGCGTGCATCACTGTGGGTCACACTTGTATTTCCCAAAATAAGTATTACAGAATAGGTTTATTCTTGAATTCTCAACATTATTAACAGTCATTCAATATTAAAAACATAACAATGCTATATTATAAACAGAACATAATTATTTAATTTTTTCATGTAATTTTTCAAAACATGTTGAGCGGTGCAGCGTTACATTACGCTGTTCAACGCGACTTTTGCGCGATAATATCCACTAGTTTATGTTTATAGATCTCGACGAGCTAAAACCGAATCTGAAATCAGTTTTTGTCTATCACCCTCAGTTTTTGAGGAAAACGATTTTGGAAATCATATAGGACATTTTGACGGAGA
>NIJG01001357.1:0-38919 GCA_002201625.1 Euglossa dilemma | reverse complement strand
TTGTTAATTCTTATTCGCTAAATTTAGGAGAATATACTGATTCTTGTAATTTAGGATGTTCAGACATTAAACATAATTTGCATAAGTATATTTGAAACAACTTGAAAATCATAATTGCCGTGAAACTGGCTTGGGTAAGTAGTTCGACAATTCGAATTGTATTCGGCTTATTCCGTTTGTTTTCTTGTTTGTATTCCTATTCTATGTCGAATTCGGAATATTAGGAGAGACTTTTCTTGCGTCATAGGAAATATTCAATCAATGCTACGTTTATCCTGTAATTCACCATTTTATATTATTTGATATATTTACAAATTTAAATACACGATCATTATGAACTCCATTATTAAGCATACTTGTGAGAAAGTTAATGAATGTACTTATAAAAATGTACGAAACATATATATTAAACGAATAATATATATGTGTGTGTAAGTTAATTAATTCGTGACATTTGTGAAGTATGAGAATTTTAACTTAATTTACGATGGATTAATGTA
Organism: Euglossa dilemma; assembly: GCA_002201625.1. Lineage (NCBI taxonomy): Eukaryota > Metazoa > Arthropoda > Insecta > Hymenoptera > Apidae > Euglossa > Euglossa dilemma. The sequence goes on along the minus strand of NIJG01001357.1, from coordinate 38,419 downwards.
AATGTGAAATAAATATAATAAATATAATATGTCAGTTACTGTCAATACTGTTATTCTACGCGATAGGAAGCATATACTTATGAATAAACTGTTGAATAATTACTGTGAACAGTTCTAGAGCCTTCGATATATCGGTTAAGCTCGCAGCGTTCAGGTTTATTCCCCCACCCCCCGCGGGTTAACCACGGTTCCGGGTAGACACACCCAGCAAGAGCACGATAGTCTTTCCTTGGACGTCGCAGCTCGTACATCCAGACTTAAATTACCCAAATAAACACAGATAATTATTTTTCGTCTCTAATTACTTCATTCAATTTATTTCTTTACCTTCAACCTTCAACTACTTACCTAATTTATACAGCTATAATAATTCTTTTATGATTTATTTACTACAAATATGCCGTTTTCACTTTTAAAGATATATTCAACTAAATTATTTATTTTTCGATTTTAGCAATTTTGAAAATTGATTTATTCATTATTCGCATTTAACAACATTTTAAATANTTAAATTTATATACTTCCTATCCACTTTAAACAGTTTTTAAGTTATTTTATCTATATATAATAATATATAATATAATAATGTATAATAATGTTTCTAATTAAATTATTCATATTTAACACTTCAGATTTAATTTCATTTACTTATTTGAAATTTTACAACCATTCTTTTAATAATTCATGCTATCTTTAATTGTGATTTAATTCTTTACTACCCGAATAAATAGATTACGTCTTATGCCTTTAATTTCCCTCGGGCTAGTGGACATTAAATATTTTTCTAACAGTTATATTAAATTAGAACCACACCATTACTAAATCGTACCCGTTCGAAGGATTGTAAGCACAATTTTTTTACTCGGTACCGTTTGAAGTAAGTAGGGTCGTGTACGCAACATCGCGAGTGCGCTCTGAAAGTGTTAGGAAAGTTGAAAAGATGCCAAGAGGAGCACAGCTTGACGCCCACGCCAGGACCAACTCAGAGCTACTTTCAAACGAAGAAGAGGTCAACGATCGGTAAGTGGCATGTTTACGATTGCTCCGGTTACCCATCATGTCGTAGGACGAATGGTCCGAAACCGCACGGTTTGTTCCGCATGTATCTTATGACGTTCTTAATTTGCATAGTGTCTAGTAGTGGTAATGTACTAGTGAACATTAGCATTCATGATATACACATATATTTCTGTGATTTATTCATTGGATCAGATTTGGACTTTCTTGTTCATCGCGAATTAGAGCCTATGTTGATAATATTTCGATCCCTATTTTTGTCACAATGCATCCTACGATGCTTCATTACTCCGAAATTCGATATATCGCGTTCAGGAATTAGAACATTATCGGGATCTGATATAACATTAAATAAATACAATCACGAAAAATGAAATACTATTCTTACGAGACATAAAGCGCCATAAGAGGCAGCTCGTGTATTGTATTGAAAAATTCATATCCTATTCCATATGACAATAAAAGGCAGCTCGGGGCCATTTTCCACTAGTTTTGCGACACTTCAAGCGCCGTAGTAGGCTGATGGCGAATCGTATTGAGAAAGCTAGATATAATTACATGTCACAATAATATAGGACAGCTCGTCTGCTCTTTTGCACTATTATTACGACACTTAAACCGCAAAAAGAGGCAGCCCGCGTGTCGTATTGAAAAAGTTATATATTATTAAATGTCAAAAATGTAACAATTTTTGATCGTATCATTTGTATGTACTACATATTATAATTCATATTTCGTAAATTATATTGAGGTTTAATTTCTGATTCATGATCTATTATATATTTTACTACGTTTTGTATCATGTTTTGTATTATATCACATATGTATTTCAATATTTTTCGGAATAGATTTTATTTTGTAAATTTGGGGTTAAGGGTTAATGTAATGAGCTCATCTTTGACAAGCGATGCCACGCTATCAGCTACGCAGTACTCGCAATCCAGACCAGCCTCTAGCAGGCTACCGCCTTTAGAGGCTAGGCCGGAATTGCGAGTGCCACGTCACCTCCCCCCCCCATCGTAGGACATGGTTGGATACGGAGAGCTGTGGTAGGACACGGTGGGACATTAATGTGAAAGTGACGCGTGTCAGTGATTGTGACTGTTCCGTTGCCTTGGCACCGCGGTTTGTTGCATAGGCTGCAGAGCACGTTTAATAAAAATAAACGACCAGAGTCTTATTACGATGTTTAGGTGTTATGGATATTCTCATGGAAAACTGTCAAAACACGAGCATATGTTTGACAATTGACCTACTTCATATCGCGCAATTCTCGCTATCTCCGTCTATTCGTGCTGCGGTCTGCTGATCGCGATAAAGCATCCCATTACAGAGTCAACGAGCAGACACGAATACTTTGTGACTTTAATACTTCGTGTCTGAATTCCGGTGTCAACGGAAATAATACATGCTCTGTCAGTACAAATGGATCGCCATCCTATTTGATAACGTTAACTACAATTTTCCGTTGACACAGAATTGTTTACCATGAAATTGTATTCGGCATTTTCACATCGGCGTGGATACGACGAATATGCATTAATTATTTGTGTAAGTATTTAGAATTTCACAGTTTATTATGAATCGGGGGATGTAGTTCTATTTTTAAAGAAAGTGGTGTCGACCGTGTCTCAGCTCATTTGCATATTCCTTGTATTATACACTACAATCAAGTATGCTTTGACATCGCACGGAATTTTTGTAATTGAAAGATTGATAAGGGCCGTTATTTAATTACTCGGGTGCTGTTTTAGATTCTTCATAGTAGACTTTTAATAGCCAATCCTTGGAATTACATATCATCCCGTTCCACTTGCCGCCGCGTAGAGCAATTTGCTTTGGGTTTTATCCTCGTCTGGTATTCCTCAAATTCTCCTCTCCGAGCAGAACCATGGAGCTCCGTACAGAGCCATGGAGTAGATCACTCCAGCGTGTCATCGGGGTAACATGTAATGCCGTCGCCGGATGGGAGTAAGCCACACAGCACCACGTCGTACGCCATCATCCACAGAATCTACCTGACAGAATCTACCGATGTCAGGTACGCCGGCACCATGTGATGCCCTAACGTCGCACCGACGGCGGCCCACTGCAGGACATTGCAGGGGATGTCGATGTCGGGGCTCAGAGCGAACTTCACCGCACAGCAGTGGACGATAGCCTTCGGCAAGCACTTGATGCGCTTGATGGCGTCAGTTGTGAACAGAACTCGTCGAAAACCGAACTGACTGTTGTGCAGGCCCGCACCCACCCACGAGAGGTGCTACTTCAATCGGGAATTCCGGAATTCCGTCCAGTCCTTGCGCAGTTCTACTCATGCCCAGCTTTCCAGCCGCCAGGCCCAGCTACTAACTGATCACCAGAAGACCGTCCGTTCTGGCTGTTCAGTCCTCCGACGCAACTATCCTTGATTTCCTCGCAGTCATCGATGCTGCCGGGAAATGGCTGGAGACGACTCGCCGCACGAAGTCGGGATCCATGCCCTCCGTGAGCATTGGCGTCCATGCCCGTAGCCACACACGGACCGGTCGGTATTGTCGTCCTCAGGAGTCATCGTCGGTCTCCCTCAGCAGATTTTCCCAGTACCTTGCCTTGGCTCTTCCTATGGCACGCCGCGGCGATTCGCTGGACCATCGTAGTTCCTTCTGTAGTGCGTTTCCCTCTTCACTTGTTGACGATCTTCTTCTGCGACGGGCCCGAGTGTGCCGGCGTTGGGCTCGAATCATGCGTTCGCGTCGTATTGCAAGCTCCAACAAGCAACAACTAGAACACCGCCTGTTTCGGTTTCGCCGGGGCGTGCGCCATAGCTAGGACTCACGCCGTCGTCATGGCATCTCGGATCCACTCCCCGCCATCCTGTGGATCGAGGTTATCATCCAAACCGGACGGGCGAGCAACTACATGCGCCGTAGCCAAAACTGTGCCCTCTCGTCGGGGCGTCCGATATCGCGTCGGCGTTGCTCGTTCCGTCGTCCTGCTCTGGCGGTGGGGCTCCTGTGCCAGTTGGCCCGCATCTTCTTCTTCATGCAGGGGCGGAGTACTCCATGGTTATCAAGGGTTGGTCGCTGTGTGTCTCCACCGCATCTGCCTCCATCCATCGGTTCAATCTCTGCTCAGCAAGTCGGAGAGGCATAGGGCAAGTACTCGATAGACATGATCACTGGCCTGACAGATGTGCTGTAAGTCCGACTGCCGAGTCGAGCTGCGTCTCGCCCATCACGTTCGCCCTCGGAGAGCTCCACGTTGTTTTGTGGGCGTTAAAATCTCCGTGGACGAGCAGAAACTAGGATAGGTGCTGTGAAAGATATATACTTATCCCGTACAGCCGCCGTTTGTATTCCCCCAGGCTGCAATACGGCTTGATGTAGCGGTCATATACTATCAGGACGCACCAGGGCACTAAGACTTATCCCTCCCCTCGGCGTATACTAACAGGGCCAGGGGGGATCGGAGGGTTCCATTCCACATCGTCACGACCGTTCCGTGAAGGTACCTGATCGAGTTGTTGCGGTTCGGCACCCGGTACGGCTCGCAAATCGCAGCCAGTCTCCGCGAGCGTCTGCACCAGCAGGTCCTGTGACGCTCGGGAGTGGTTGGTATTCGCATGAAGGATCTCGAATTTCAGACCGTGTCCATGGCCTCGTGCAGGCCCATCGCCAATACTGTCGCTGCTAGATGCGGCAGTTCATTCCTGCACCTGCTAATGCTGCTGCTCGGTCCTTCTGTTAGCTTACGTGTCGTTATCCTCATCGTCCTCCAGACCATGGACCGCGCAATAACGGGTATTTGAAGCTGGGGCGTTGCACACAGCCACTTGGTGGCTCTGCTCCCATCACCGCAAGAAAGTTGCGCTCCGACCCACATAGCTTGGACATCGCGGCCTGACATGCCTAAACTCTAGGCACTTGAAGAACTGCAGCTGTCATGCCACCAGCGCTTGCACGCGGGCTGAGATTCAGCCTACTCTTACTCTTCTGCCGTACAAGATGCTGTGGGCGGAGGAGTGGGAGCATATCGCCCAAATTGTCTACAGCCCGGAGGGGGAGGTGCGGACGTCGCTGCACATAATCTGGGTAGGGAAGCAGGAGCCCATCCCTGCTAACGCTTCTGCAACATCCTGGAGGGTAGCTGAGTTGCCCAACCCAGTTACCTGCAGCTCTGCCCTTATTAGTCGTTGGAGCCACTTTGACCCCTATGGCCAGGAGGGCCGCCTTATGTTCCCGGCCCGCTGCCTCAAGTATGAGCCCCCCGATGACGTGTCGCTTTGGCCTCACCTCTTCGATACTCAGGTCCAGTAGGTTGATCCTACAGTCGCTGGAGTCATCAGCTTGACATACGCCTCTTCGAAGGAGTTTTCAAAGTGACGGCCACTGCCACTCGTGCTGGAACACTTCTAAATTTGACCTGGCGTAGCGATTCTCGCACAACTACCACTGCGGAAGCCATGAGGCGCGCTGCTCAGGTCATCAGATATACATGTGTCGGACATGAAGGAGTTAATCACAAACAGGAAATAACTAAATAGACGTAGTAAACGACATGCCGGCATGTGGTGGGGTTGCATTTGTCTGCCGCGTTTGTAGCGAGATTGGTTTTAGGTAGGTTTCGTTTAAGTTCTCGAGTTCGGGTTAGGTGCTCGTACATACAAAAGTCGGACATGCAGAAATTAAGCAATGGCAGGGGATAACTAAATAGAATTACTAAATGCTAACGATAAATACATTAAATAGGCGGGTGGATTTGTCTGCCCTGTAAAGACCAGGTTGATGCTATAAACAGTGCTAACAACTTCCAGCGGTTTGTCAATCGAATTTGCAATACATACATGACGTTAAGGCGTCCGTCTCTACAATGTGTACTAATTCGTCTGCCTGAACACGATGTTGTACCCCCGATACAGCGGGGTTGGTACTCGGAATGTAAAGTATTGGGTAAAAAGTTTGACGCTTCATTAAGTGTTAACTTTCTCCAAAGATTACACTTTCTACTCTAATATTCATAAAGCGAATGAATGTGTCCATTCCGAATACTGTACAACGGGTTTACTCCCGCAATATCTAGTATGACACTCGGTATGTCAGAATAGGTGAAGCTATTGAGTAAGCCGTTCGACTCTCAAAGAAGGTGGTAACGTTCTCGAATGGTTTGACCATCGGTCGTTTAATTAATACATGTAGCTAAAGTGCCCGGCACTGATATTTAGACAAATTTGGTTCACTGATCACGAAGTTCTCCTCCCGAGACAGCGAGTGACGTTCTCGGAAGGTGAGGCCCGGTAAAATGTTCTACTCTGTACCACTAGGTAACGTGCTATAACGGTTTGACTGTGTACTCTAAAATTCATACAGTGAAGTGGGGTGCCTAATTTCCATATTGATCAACAGATTTCCTCGCGGAATATCTGACTTGACTCTTGGAATCACAGGATACGTAAAGCTATTGACATAACCGTTCGACCATCGAAGAAGGTGGAAACGTTCTCGAACGGTTTGACCATCGATGGTCTAATTCATCGGGAAAACTAAGGTGCCCGTCACTAAAATTTGTACCGTTTTTATTCTGTGACAACTAAGTTATTCTCTCGATACAGCGGGTTATCTTCTCAGGAGATACGGCCTTCGGTGAAATGTTAGACGCTATACCAATAGGTAAGGTTGTACCAATGTGTGACTCTGGTCCTATGTATTTATACCATGAAATAGGGTATTAGATGCCACACACTAGAGTGGACTCTCTGCCGGAATACCTTGTTTGAATCTCGGAATCACAGGATAGGTGATGCTATTGACGTAGCTGTGCGACTCTAACAGTAGGTCGTAACGTTCTCGAAAGATTAAACCTAATGTTTTAAAAAATTAGACATAATGTGTCTGCCAGTAAAATTTATGCTGATTTGCTTCTCTGAACACGATGTTATACCCCCAATGCAGCAGGATATTATCTCAGAAGGTAAGGCCTTCGGTAAAGGGATTGACTGTATATCAAATGGAAAAGTTTTACAACGGTCTGACTCTGTAGTTTTATATCTATACCGTGATATAGCGTGTCTGATGTCAATACTGTTCTGGTGGATTTACTCCTGGAATACCTGCTTTGACTCTCGGAATCACATGATAGGATAAAGTTATTGGCTTTGCCGTTCGACCCACAAAGATAATGGTAACGTTCTCGCAATGTTAGACACCCAATCGTGTATGTCATGCATGGAGTTAAGTTACCAGTCACTAAAATGTATACTCAATCGTGCCTCAGATCACGCTTCTGTGCTCTCGATACAGCAGATTATCTTCTCGGAAAGTATGGCCTTCGGTAAAAAGTTTGACACTGTATCAATATGTAACGTTCTACAATGTTTTGACTGTGTGCTTTTATAATTATACCATGCATTAGGATGCCTAATGCCAGTACAGAGCAGCGGATTGTCTTCCGGAATACCTGCTTCCACTCTCGGGGTCACAGGATAGTTGAAGCAGTTTAACATAGCTGTATGACTCTCAAGAATGGTGATATCGTTCTCGTACGGTTCGACCTTCGAACTTCCAATTCATGCCTGAATTTAAGGTGCCCGTGACTAAAATGTATAATGATATGTTCCTCGGAATACTAAGCAAGACATTCCCAAAAGCGTGTTGGGCTTCTCGGAAGGTACGGCCTCGGTAAAAAGTTTGACAACATGCCAATAGGTAACGTTCTCCAACGGATGGACTCGGTACTTTAATATTCAAAACGCGATTTAAGGTGTATATTGCCGATACTGATCAGCGGATTTACGCCAACAATACGTGGATTGACTGTTGGAATCACAGGACAGTTGATGCCATTGATTTAGCTGTGCGACTCTCGAAAGAGTTCTGAAACGGTATGACGCTCGAACTTCTTATTCATACATGAAATAATGTTCCCCTGCCAAAGGTGTTTACGAATTTGTTACACTGATCACGGAGTTATGCCCTCGGCACATCGTGTTAGCTACTCGGGTGGTAAGGCCTTCGGCAAAATGTTTGACTCTATACGAATAGGTTACGATTTACAACGGTTGGACGCTCTAACTTAACATTCAAACCGTGATTAAGGGGTCCATTTTAAATAATTTTCAGCAGATTTACTACCGGATTACCAGATTTGCCATTCGGAATCATATGATCGGTGATTCCATATAGTTTGCAGTTCGAATATCATGGAAGGTAGTAACGTTCTCGAACGGTTTGACACTCGATCTGCTAATTCATACATGCAGTTAGCGTGACCGTCACTGAAATGAATACTAATTACTTTCTCTGAACCCGAAGTTATTCTGTCGATACAGCAGGTTAGATTTTCGGTGGGTCAGTTCTTCGGTAAAAGGTTTGACTCTACACCAATAGTTAACGTTCTCAAACGGCTCCACGCTCTACTTTAATTATCAAACCGTCAATTAAGGTCTGCATTGCCGACAGTATATAACGGATTGACTCGAGTAATACCAGGTTTGCTTCACGGAATCACTGGCTAGCTGCAGCTATTGACTTAAATGTGCGACTTTCGAAGAAGGTGATAACGTTCTCGAACGGTTTGACACTAGATCTTCTAATTCAAAACCGAAATTAAGGTGCCCCTTACTAAACTGCGTACTAATTTGTTTTTCTGATCACGAGTTTATACCGCCGAGACAGCGGATTAAGTTCACGGAGAGTAAGGTCTTCTGTAAAATGTTTGACTTTATACCATTTGGTAAAGTTCTCAAACGGTTTCGCGCACTACTTTAATACTCAAACCGCGAACTAAGGCGTCTGTTGCATATAGCATACGACGGATTTACTCCTGATATACCAGGTTTTACTCTCGGAATCACAAGTATAGGTGAAGCTCTTGTCTTAAGTGTGCTACTCACTAGGAAGGTGGTAACCTCCTGGAACGGTTTGCCTTTCGATGTGCTCATGAAATTAATGTGCCAGCCACTACAATGTATATTTATTTGTTTCCTTTTACATTAAGCAACACACTCGTTGCAGCGGGTTATGTTCTGGGAAGGTAAGGTATTCGGTAAAAGGAATGACATTATAAAAATTTTGATTCTTCATCCACGGTTTAACTCTCTTCTTCCTTGTTTATGCCGTGACGTTAGGTGTCCATTGCCAATGCTGTTCAAGGTGTCTTCTCCCGGAATACCTGGCTCGGCCCTCGGAATCACACGATAGGTGAAGCTATTGTCTTAGCCGTACCACGCACACAGCGGGTGGGAACGATCTCGAAAGGTTTGATTCTCGATATTCTAATTGATACATGAAATTGTGTTGCTCGGCACTAAANTCTAATGCCAATACTGTACGGCGGAGTTACTCCCGGTAGGACTGTTGTGACTCTCGGAATAGCAGGATACGTGAAGCTATTGAATCAGCTGAGCGACTGTCAAGGAGGGTTGTAACGTTCTGGAAAAGATTACCTCTCGATCTTCTAATTCATACATGAAATTAAGGTACTCGTCACTAAAATGTTTATTACGTTGTTTCCCTTATCACGAAATTATGTTCTCGACACAGTGGGTTATGTTTTGGGAAGGAAGGGTCCTCGATAACAAGATTCACGCCATACCATTAGGTTAATATCTACAATGGCTTGTCTCGGTACTTTATTATCTATAGCCAGAAATGGGATGTCTAGTGCCAATACTGTACGGCGGATTTACTCCCGGTAGGACTGTTGTGACTCTTGGAATAACAGGATAGGTGATGATATTGACTCAGCTGTGCGACTCTCAAAGGAGTCCGTAACGTTCCCGAACGGTTCGACACGCGATCTTCTAATTCATACATGAAATTAAGGTTCCCGTCACTAAACTGTATACCAATTTATATCTCTGATTACGAAGTTATACTCTCGATACCGCGCATTAGGTACTCAGATGGTACGGCCTTCGGTAAAGCTTTTGACATTATGCCAATAGATAACGTTCTACAACGGTTAGTCTCTGTACCTTAATATTCAAACCGTGAATTAAGGTGTCCGCTGCCTACAGTGTGCACCGTGTTTGACTATCGGAACAACAGGATATGGTGACGCCATTGACTCAGCCGTTCGACTCTCAAAGAAGATGGGATCGTTCTCAAACGGTTTGACTCTCTATAATATTGATCATACATGAAAATAATGTGTGCATCTGCAACCCTGTCCACTAATTTGTTTCCCTGAAGAATAAGTAAGCCACTGACTACAGCGGGCTAGGTTCTCATAAGGTAAGGTATTCGGTAGGAATTATGACGTTATACGAATAGGTAACATTCTCCGACGGTTTAAGTCTTTACTTTAATATTCATATCGTGAATTAAGGTGTCTATTGAAAATCTGTTCAGCGGATTTACTCCTGATATACCTGGCGTGACTCTCGGAATCACCGGATAGGTGAAGTTTTTTTCTTAGCTGTGCGATTCACAAAGAAGGTGTGAACGTTTTCGAACGGTTTGTCCCCCGAATATTCTACTCTTCCATGAAAATAAGGTGCCCGTCTGCTAAAGTGCCTACTAATACGTTCCTGTGAACCCCAAGCAAGACAATCGCTACGACGGCTTGAGTTCTCGGAATGTAAGTTATGGGTTAAGAAGAATGACTTGCACCAATTGGTATTGTTCTTCGAAGGATTGACTCTCTACTCTAATATTCACATCGAGAAACAAGGTGTCTATTGCCAATGCTGTACAGTGTAGATAATCCTGGAATACAAGGCTTGACTCTCGGGATCACATATTTTGGTGAAGCTATTGACTCAGCCGTTCAACTCACGGAGAAGGTGGTAATGATCTCGGACGACTTGACATCTGATCTTCTAATACGTACATGAAATTACGGTGCCCATCATAATAATATTTATTCATTTGTATCTCTGATCACGAAGTTATACTCTCGATGCAGCATGTTATCTTCTCAATGGTAAGGCCTTCCGTGAAAAGTTTGACTCTATAGCAATAAGTGACTCTCCACCAAGTTTTGGATCTGTACTTGAATATGTGTACCGTGAAATATGGTGTATAAGGCCAATACTGTACAGCGGATTTACTCCCGGAATATCAGGTTTGACTCTTGGAATCGCAGGATGGGTGAAGCCACTGACGTAGCCGTTCATCTTTCACAGAAGGTGGCAACGTTCACCAAAGGATTGACCGGCGATTCTCTAATTTAGCTCGAAATTATGGTTCCCGTCACTAAAATGTATACTAGTTCGTACGTCTGAACACGGTCTTATACTCCCGATACAGCAGGTTAATTTTACCGAGGGTAAGGCATTGTGTAAGAAGTGTGACCCAACACATATAGGTAATGCTCTACAACGGCTTGGCGGCCTGCTTTAATATTCTAACCGTTCATTGACGTATCAATTGCCAATACTCTTCAGCGCACTCAATCCCGGAATACCTGGTTTTACTGTCGGAACCACATGATAGGTGAAGCTATTGACTAAGCAGTTCGAGTCTCGGAGAAGGCGGTAACGCTCTCGCACTGTTTGGCCACATATCTTCCTATTGATAGAGAAATTATGGTGGCAGTCTACTAAAATATCTACTAATACGTTCCTGCTAACCCGAATCAAGGCAATCGCTACGGCGGCTTGCGTCCTCGGAATGTAAGGTATAGGTTAAGACATATGACTTTATACCAATTGGTAGTTTTCTCCGACTGTTTGACTCTCAACCTTAACATTCATGTCGCGAATAACGGTGTCCATTGCCAACAATGTTGAGCGCATTTATGCCTAGGATACGTGGTCTGACTCTCGCAATCACAGGATAGGTGATGCTATTGACTGAAATGTTCGAATCCCAAAGAAGGTGGTAACGATCTCGACGGTTAGACCCTCGATCTTTTAATTGATACATGGAATCAACGTGACCCGCTCCAAAATGTCCAACACTTTGTTTCCACGAACACTGAGCAAGACACTCCCAGCAACGGGTTGTTCTTCTCGGAAGGCACGGCCTTATGTAGTTCGATTTATCGTATACGAGTAGGTGACGTCCCACAACGCTCAGACGCACTACCTTAATATTAAAACCGTGAATTAAGAGTCCTATTGCCAATACTTTTCACCCGATTTACTCCAGGAATACCTGGCTTGGCACTGGACATCACAGGATAGGTGAGGCTACTGACATAGTCTTTCTAATCCCAAAGAAGGTGGTATCGTTCCCGAACGGAATGACCCTCGATCTTCTGATTCATAAAATGAAATTAAGGTGCCCGTCACTAAAATGTATGGTAATGCGTTCTACGGAAAACGAAGATATACCCTCGATACAGCCGGTTTGCTTCACGGAATATAAGGCCCTCTGTAAGATGTTTGACTCTATAGCAACAGGAAACGATCTACAACGGTTTGACCCTCTACTTTAATATTAATTCCGAGAAGTATGGTGATTAATGCCGATACTGTACAGAGGATTTACTACCGGAATCACATGATAGGTGAAACTGTTAACTTAGCCGGTCGCCTGACAAATAAGGTGTTAATGCTCTCGAAATGCCTTACACATGATTTTAATATAAACTAATATGTTCCTCTGAACCCGAAATTATACTTTCGATACGGCGGATTATGTACGCTGATGGTAAGGCCATCGGTAAAAACAATGTCTCTATACCAATGGGTATCGTTCTTCAGCGGCTTGGCGCTCTGCTTTAATATGCATAACGTGAACGAAGGTGTCTATTGCCAATGCTCTTCGACGGATTTATTCCCGGGTGCCTGATTTGTCTCTCAGAATCATTGAATGAGTGAAGCTATTGACATAACTGTGCGACTCTCGAAAAGGGTGGTTACATTCTCAAACCATATGACCCTCGATCATCTTACTCATGCATGAAATTAAGGTGCCCGTCACTAAAGTGTATTCCAATTTGTTCCTCTGAACACGAAGCTATGCTCCCGATACTGCGGGTTAGCTTCTCGGAAGGTAAGATTTCGGTAAAAGTAATGACTTCCTTAGGAATTGGTAATGTTCTCCAACGGTTTGACACACTGCATTAATATCCATGCCGTGAATTGAGGTATCATTTGGCAACAGTATTCAGCGGATTTACTCCAGGAATACCTGGTATGGCACTCAGGAATACAGGATATGTGAAGCTATTGACTTAGACGTTCGTCCCTCACAGAAGGTGGGAAAGTTCTCGTTCGGTTTAACCCTAGATCGTCTAATTGCATCATGCAATTATGGCGACCGTCACTCAAATGAATACTAATTTCCTTCTCTGAACACGACGATATACACTCGGTACAACAGGATATGCTTTCGGAGTGCAAGGACTTTAATAAAATGTTTGACTTTATACCATTTGCTAGCCATCTAAAACGGATTGGCGGTCTATTTTAATATTCATACAGTGAATTAAGGTTTTTTTTCAAATACCGTTCAGCACATTTACTCCCGGAATTCCTACTTTGACTCTCAGATTCGCAGGATGGGTGAAGCTATTGACATAGACGTTTGTCACTCACAGATGGAGGTAGCGTTCTCGATCGGTTTGACACCCGATCTTTTAATTCACACTGAAATTAAGGTCCCCGTCACTAAAATGTATACTAATGTCTTTCCCTAAAAATGTAGCTATACTCTCGATACGGCAGGCTAGCTTCTCGGACTGTAAGGCTTTCGGTAAAACGATTGACTCTGTAGCAACTAGTAACGATAACAAACGGGTGACGCTCTATTTTAATATAGAGACCATGAATTAAGGTGTATATTGCCAAAACGGTTCAGGGGATTTACTTCCGAAATACCTGGTTTGATGTTCTGCGACACTGGATAGGTGAAGCTATTGACTGAGCCTCTCGACTCTCAAAGAAGGCAACAGCGTTTCCGACCCATTTTAAACACGATCTTCTAAGACTTATATGAAATTAGAGCCCCCGTCACAAAAATGTATACTAACGTGCTTCGCTGAAAACGAAGCAACACACTCCCTGCAACATGTTTGGTTCTCGGAAGGTAAGGCTTTCCGTAAAAAGAATGACTTTACAGCAACGGGTAATGATCACAAACGGTTTAACTCTCTACTTTAATGCTCAATCCGCGAATTAAGGTGCCTATGGCCTCTACAGTTCTGCGTATTTACTCGATAAAAGACTGGCATGACTCTCGGAATAACACGAAAGGTGAAGCCATTGAACACGCTGCGCGACTCTCAAAGAGGGTGTTAACGTTCAGGAACAGGTTGCCTCACGATCTTCAAATTCATATATGAATTCAACGTACTTATCCCTAAAACCTATACTGCTTTGCTTTTCTAATCTCGAAATTATGCTATAGGTACAGTGGCTTAGGTTTTCGATGGCTAAAGCCAATGGTAAAAAGTTTGACACTATATCAGTGGGTAACGTGCTGCATCGATTTCACCCTGTACTTTAATATCCATAGCCTAAAATAGTATGTCTAATGCCAATACTGTACGGCGGAGTTACTCCCGGTAGGACTGTTGTGACTCTCGGAATAGCAGGATACGTGAAGCTATTGAATCAGCTGAGCGACTGTCAAGGAGGGTTGTAACGTTCTGGAAAAGATTACCTCTCGATCTTCTAATTCATACATGAAATTAAGGTACTCGTCACTAAAATGTTTATTACGTTGTTTCCCTTATCACGAAATTATGTTCTCGACACAGTGGGTTATGTTTTGGGAAGGAAGGGTCCTCGATAACAAGATTCACGCCATACCATTAGGTTAATATCTACAATGGCTTGTCTCGGTACTTTATTATCTATAGCCAGAAATGGGATGTCTAGTGCCAATACTGTACGGCGGATTTACTCCCGGTAGGACTGTTGTGACTCTTGGAATAACAGGATAGGTGATGATATTGACTCAGCTGTGCGACTCTCAAAGGAGTCCGTAACGTTCCCGAACGGTTTGACCCTCGGTCACCTAATTTACAGATGAAATTAAGGAAGCCGTCACTAAAGTGTGTTCTAAATTGCTTCCCTGAATATCAAATTATACTATCGATACGGCCGGTTTGCTGCACCGAAGGTAAGGCTTTCAGTAAAGAGTTTGAATCTATACCAATAGGTGGGATTGTCCTTCATCAGTTTGACACTTGATCTTCTAATTCATACGTGAAATCAAAGTTAACATCACTGAAATGTAAATTAATTTCTTTCTCTGAACATGAAGTTATACTCTCTATACAGCTGGTCCTGTTCTCGTAACGTCAGGCTATGTGTATAACGTCATGTCTCAACTGTAATGATCAAACAGTGAACTGTGTAGTCCATTGCCTCTACATTTGAGCGGATGTACTCCCGGAATTACTGGCGTGACTCACGGAATCACAGGATACGTATATATATATTCACATAGCTATGCAACTCACAAAAAAGGTGGCAACGTTCTCGAACGGTTTTTCACTCGAACAAATAATTCATACATGATATTAACATGCCCGTCACTATATTGTATACTAATTTGTTCCTCTGAACAGTAAGCATGACACTTCCTACATCGGGTTAGTTTCTCGGAGGGTAATGCCTTCGGCAAAGATTTGACACTGTACCAAAACGTAGCGGTCGAGCGGTCTGCAAAGACTTGGCGCCCAACTTTCATGTTCACACTGTGAGTTATCGCATCCATTGGTAATACTACACTGTGAATTGCCTCCCGGACTACGTGGTCTAAAACTCGGGATCACGGGGCAGGTGAAGCTATTGACTTAGCCTTTTGACTCTCAAACAGGGTGGTAACGTCCTCGACCGGTTTGACCATCTATATTCTCATTAAAACATGAATTTAAGGGGACCCGCACTGAAATGTATAATAGTTTGGACCAATGCGCTCGACATTATACTCTCGATACACCGGGTTTATGTTTGTTGGTGGGTATGGTCTTCGGTAAAAGTTTTGACTTTATACAAATTGGTAAGATTCTCAAAAGGATTCACGCTCTACTTTAATATTCAAACCGGGAATTACGGTGTCTATTACCAATACTGCGCAGCGGATTTATGCCCGGAATACCTAGGTCTGACTCTCGGAAACACAGGATAGGTAAAGCAATTGAGTTTGCCTTTCGAGTCGCAAAGAATTTTGTAACACGCTAGAACGTTTTGACCCTCAGTGCTTATATGTATACGCGAAAATGTTGTGTCCGTCTGCAAAAGTATCTATTAATATGTTTCCGGGTACATTACTGATGTTACTCGGTACAGCGGGTTATGTTCTCGGAAAGTATGGTTTTCGGTGAAAAGTATGACTTTATAAGAATTGTTAAATTTCTAAATCGGTTTGACACTGTACTTTAACATTCATTCAGTGAATTAATGTGTTCATGTCTAATAGAGATTCGTAAATTCTCTCCCGGAATGCCTGGTTCATCTTTCGGAATCACAGGATGGGTGATGATATAGCTATAGTCGCTTGACTTTCAAACGATGGTCGAGTTGTTCTCAAACGGCTTGAGCCTTTTGTCTTCTATTTCATACTTGAAATAGAAGTGCCCCTGACTAAAATGTGTACTAAATCGTCCGTTAGAACATGCGGCTATACACGCGATACATTGTGTTGGCTTCTCGGAACGTAAGACGTTCGGTAAAGTGTGTGGCTCTCTGCCAGTTGGTAACGTCCTACAACGATTTGACTATTTTCTCTACTATTTATACCGTGATATAAGGTGCCTTGTGCCAATATTGATCAGCGAATTTACTCCCGGAATACCTGGTTTGACTCTCAGAACCATAGGGTACGTGAGGCAACTGTCTTCGACGTTCGATTCTGAAAGTAGGTTGTAACGTTGTCGAACGGTCTGACACTCGATCTTATATTTCATACATGACATTAATATGCCCGTCACTAAAATGTATACCATTTTGTGTCTCCGAACACGAAGTGTTACTCACGGTACAGAGGGTTAGCTTCACGGAAGGTAAGGTCTTCGGTAAAAGGTTTCAGTCTATATTAAAAGGTAAATCCCTACAACGGTTTGATGCTCTGCTTTAATATCCAATCCGTGAATTAAGGTTTCTTTTGCCAATACTGATCAGCGGATTTCCACCCAGAGCATGTGGTTTGACTGTAAGTATCATTGGGTATGTGACGCTATTGCCTTTGCCGTTCGTCTCTCACAAAAGGTGGTACCGTCCCCCAACGGTTGCATCCTCGATATTCCGTTGCATACATGAAATTTCGGAGCGCGTCACTGAAATGTACACTAATGAATTTTACTGAACACGAAGACGTTTTCTCGATACAGCAAGTTTGGTTCTCTGAAGTTAAGGATCTCGGTGACTGTTTTACAGTGTCTCAATATGTAACGTTCTACAACGCATTGTGTCTGCAAATTCATATTGATTCCGTGAATTACAGTGTGTATTGCCAATACCGTTCAGCGCATTTACTCCCGGAATACATGGTTTGACTTTCGCAACCACAGGATAGGTGAAACCATTGACTTAGCCGCTCGATTCTGAAAGAAGGTGGTAACAATATCGAACGGCTTTACATTCGATCTTCTAATCTATATACGAAAATATGCTGCTCTTCTGCTACAATGTCTACTAATTTCTTTCCATGAGCACACAGAATAACACTCGCTGCAGCGGGTTAGCTTCTGGGAACGTAATGTATACGGTAAATAGAATGACTTTATACTAATTTGTAACGTTCTCAAACGGTTTGACGCTCTGCTTTAATATTCAGGCCGCGAATTAAGGTGTCCATAGTCAATACTGCTCAGCGGACTTACTCCGTCAATACCAGGCTTGTCTCCCGGAACCACAAATATATGTGAAGCAATTGACTCTGCCGTGTAACACACATCGATGGTTGTGACGATCTCGAACGGTTTGATACGCGATCTTGTAATGCATATTTAAAATTAAGGTTTGCTTCTGCTATAATGTCTACCCATTTGTTTCCGTGAGCACTAAGCATGGCACTCGCTGCAGCGGGATAGGTTTAAGGATGGTTATATATTCGGTAAATAGAATGACTCGACCAATAGGTAATGTCCCCGACAGATTGACCATACACTTTAGTATTCATACAGCGAATTAATGTGTCTGTTTCCAATACTACTCAGCGGATTTACTCCCGGAATACCTTGTTTGACTTTCGGGATCGCAGGGTAGGTGAAGCTATTGGCTTCGCCGTCCGAATCTTAATGTGGGTAGTATCGGTCTCGAACTGTTTGATCTTCGATCATCTAATTCGTAGATGGATTCAAAGTACTTTGCTTTTCTGATCACAAAGTTATGCTATCTGTATATTGGGTTAGGCTTTCGGAGGGTAAGTCCAATTGTAAAAAGTTTGGCTCTATACCATTAGGTAACGCTCTACAATGGCTTGACTCTGAACTTTGATATCTATAGCCTGAAATAGGATGTCTAATGCTGATAATGTACGGCGGACTTATTCCCGGTAGGTCTGGTGTGACTCTCGGTATAGCAGGGTAGGTGAAGGTATTGACTCAGCTGTGCGACTTTCAAAGGGGGTGGATACGTTATGGAACAGGTGGCATCTCGATTTTCTAATTCTTACATGAAATTAGGGTACTTGTCGCTAAAGTGTATACTACATTGCTTCTCTGGTCATGAAATTATACTCCGGATACTGTGGTTTTTGTTTTGGGAAGGAAAGGCATTCGGTAAGTAGTTTGACAGTATACCAGTAGGTAACGTTCTACAATGGATTGACTCTGTACTTTAATATCTATAGCCTGAAATAGGATGCCTAATGCCAATACACTACGGCGGATTTTCTCCTGGTATACCTGATTTGATTCTCGGAATCACTGGATAGGGGACGAAATTGCCTTAGCTACGTGATTCTCAATGAAGGTGGTATCGTTCTCGATCGGTTCGACACGCGATCTTCTAATTCATACATGAAATTATGGCTACCGTCGCTAAGGTATATACTAATTTGCTTCCTTGAACACGATGTTATACTCTCAGTACAGCGCGATAAGCTTTCGGTGGGTAAGGACTTCTGTAAAGCGTTTGAATTTATAGCAATTGGGTAGCATTCAGAAACGGATCGTGTCTCTGCTTTAATATACGTAACGTGCATTAAGGTGTGTACTGCCAATACTGTTCAGCAGATTTACTCCCGGTATACCTGGATTGTCTCTCCGAATCACAGTGTAGGGAAAGCTTCTGACATAGTCGTTCGACTCCCATGAAAGGTGGTATCGTCCTCGAACTGTTTGACCCTGGATGTTTTAATTCATACATAAAATTAAGGTGTTCACCACTAAAATATATACTCATTTGTTTCTCTGAGCACGTAGAACTACTCTCCACTCAGGGGGTTCGGTTCGCGGAAAGTAAGTCCCTCTGTATAAAGTTTGCCTCTCTACCAAGAGATAACTTTCTACACCGGTTTGACTCTGTATCATGCCAATAATATTGCCGAAACTGTTCAGCGAATTTACTCTCGGAATAACTTGTACCGCTCGGAATCATAGAATTGGTGAATCTATTAACTTAGCCGTTTGGATCACAAAGATGGTGGTAATGCTCTCGAACCGATTGACTCTCCAGTTTGCTATATATGCACGAAAATAAGGTCTCCGTCCACCAAAACTTCTACTAATTAGTTTCCATCAACACCAAGCAGGACACGACCTACAGCGGGATAGGCTTCTCGGACCGTACGGTCTTCGGTAAAAGGTTTGACTCTATACGAATTGGTGAAGCTCTACAACCGTTTGATGCTCTACCCTGAAATAAGCTGTGTAATGCCAATACCCTTGAGCGCATTTGTTATCGAAAACGCAAATTCACAGGATAGGTCAACCTACTGACTTAGCCGTTCGACACCCAAAGAAGGTGGTAACGTTCTCGCATGATTTGACCCCCGGTGGTCCTATACATACATGAAAATTAGGTGTCCATCTAATAAAATTTCTACTAATTTTATCATGTGAAAACTAAGGGTGAAAATTGCAACAGCGGGTTATGTTCTCGGAAGAGACGGTTATGGCTGAAAAACATGACTCCATCCCAATAGGAAACGTGCACCAAAGGTTTGACCCCCGACACTCTAATCTATACTTGAAACTAAGGTGGCCGTCACTAAAATGTACACAAATTTGTCTCTCTGAACACCAAGCTATACCATGGATACAGCGGGTTAGTTTCTCGGAAGGCAAGGTATGCGGGAAAAAATTAAACTCGATACCGACTCGTAGAGTTCTACAACAGTTTGTCGCACTACTTTAACATTCTTACACTGAATTAACGTATCTATTGGTAACACTGGACTGTGGATTGTACCCCGGAATAACTGGTCTGAAGCTCGCAATCACGGGACAGGTATAACTATTGATTTAGTTGTGCGAGTCTCGAAATGATGGTTTCGTTCTCGCACGGTTTGATCCTCGATATTCCGATTCTTACACGAAAATAATGAGCCTATCTGCTGAAATATCTACTAATTTGATCACTTGGAGAATAAGCAACAATAGCGCTACAGCGAATTGTGTCCTCGGAAGGAAGGGTATTAGGTAGAAGGTCCGACTTTATACAAATTGGTAACGCTTTCAATCGGTATGACGACCTACTTTAATATTCCAACAGTGAATTAAGGTGTGCGATGCCATTACTGTCTAGCTGATATACTCCAGGAATACCTGGCCTGTCTCTCGGAATCACAGGATAGGTGAAGTTATTGACTCAGCCGTTCGACTCTCAAAGAAGGCGGTAACCATCCCGAACTGTTTGACCCTCGATCTACTAATTCTTTAATGAAATTATAGTGCCCGTCACAAAAATGTATACTCACATGCTTCCCAGAAAGCGATGTTATACTCTCAATACAGGAGGTTAGGTGCGGCCTTCGGTGAAAAGTGATACTATATGCCAATTTATAACGTTCTACAACCGTTTGACTGTGTACTTTAATACTTCTACCGAGAAATAGGGTGCCTAATACCATAGTGGGCAACGGATTTACTCCCAGCATACCTGATTTGACTCTCGGAATCACAGGACAGGAGAGGATATTCATTTAGCATTCGACTGTTAAAGAAGGCGGTTACGTTCTGGATCTCTTTGACCATCGATATACCTATGCATAAATGAAATAAATGTTTGCGTGTGTTAAAATATCTGCTTATTTGTTTCCGTGAACAGTAAGAAAGACGCATGCTACAAGGTATTATGGTTTTGGATGGTAATATGTCCGGTAAAAATTTGTCTTTATTCCAATTGGTAATCTTCTATACAGGTTTGGCACTGCACTTTAATATTTATACCGTGAATAAAGGTGTCTATTGACAATAATGTTCAGGGGATTTAATCACGGCATACCTTGTTTCACTCTCGGTATAACAGGATAAGTGAAGCTGTCGACGTTGTTGTGCGACTATCAAGAATGGTGGCAACGATCTCGATCGGTTTGACCGTAGACCTACCAATTCATTCATGAAATTAATGTGCTCGTTACTAAAATGGATGCCGATTTGATTCTCTGGTCAAGAAATTATACTCTCGTGCAGCGGGTTAACTTCACGGAAGGTAAGGTAAAAGGAAAGACTTTATACGAATTGTAATGTTCTCCATTGGTTTGACTCACTATATTATAATATTCATGGCTTGAATTAAGGTGTCTATTGCCAGTACTATTTAGCGGATCAACTGCCGGATTACCTGATTTGACTATCAGAATTAAAGTATAGGCGAAGAAATCGACTCTCAAAGAGGATGGTTACTTTCACGAACGAGTGGACACTAGATCTTCTAATTCCTTCATGAAGTTTAGGCGCCCGCCACTAAAGTGTATACAAATGTGTTTCTCTGGACACGACGACATACTATCTATACAGCGGATTAGATGTTCGAAGCGTATGGTCTTCTGTAAAATGTTTGACTTTATATCAATTGGTAACGTTCTCAAATAGAGTGACGCTCTACTTTAATATTAGGACAATCGGATGTATACTAATTTGGATCTCTGAACACGTAGTTATACTCTCGGTACAGCAGGTGAGGTTCGCGGAAACTAAGGCCCACTGTATAAAGTTCGACTTTCTTTCGTTTGAACGCTTTTACCAGCGATCTTCTAATTCATACATGAAATTAGTGAGCTGGACGCTGAAACGTATGCTAATTCGTCCCACTGAACACGATGTTATACCCTCGACGAAGCGAGCGAGGTTT
This sequence comes from Euglossa dilemma, assembly GCA_002201625.1. Taxonomy (NCBI): domain Eukaryota; kingdom Metazoa; phylum Arthropoda; class Insecta; order Hymenoptera; family Apidae; genus Euglossa; species Euglossa dilemma. The sequence goes on along the minus strand of NIJG01001357.1, from coordinate 16,284 downwards.
GTGGAAGATAACGCCTTTGTTAAAACGTTTGACTTTATACCAATTGGTAACGCCCCCAAACGGTTTGACGCCCTTCCTTAATATTCAAACCGTGAATTAAGGTATTTACTGCCAATACTGTGAAGCGCATTTACTCCGGAAGATCTGGTTTGAGTCTCGGAATCGCAGGATCCGTGAAGCTATTGACTTATCCGTTCGTCTTTCAGAGAAGGTGGCATCATTCTCGACAGGTTTGACTCTCGATCTTCTGATTTATACATGAAATTAAGGCACCCGTCATAGAAATGTAGACTAATTTCTTCCTTGAAACACGAAGTTATACTCTCGAAGCCGCTGGTTATCTTCTCCAACGGATCTGCTATTCAGAATTGGCATTAGGCAACTCAATACACAGTAAGAATATTAAAGTACAAAGTCAAAACGTTGTAGAATGTTCCGTATTGGTATATAGTCAAACTTTTCCGGAGGGCCAAGCCTTCCGAGAACATAACCCGCTGTATCGTAGGTATAACTTAATGTTCAGAGAAAGAAATTAGTACGCATTTTAGCAGACGCGCATCTCAATTCCATGCATGAATAGCCGGCCCGAGTGACAAATCGCTCGAGCCCGTTACCACTTTCTTTGTGTGACGAACGGCTGAGTGAACAGGTTCACCTATCCTCTGATTCCTAGAGCTAAACGAGGTACTCCGGGAGTAAATTCGGTGAACAGTATTGGCAATTTAAACCTCAATTCACGGTTTGAATATTAAAGTACACAGTCAAACCGCTGTAGAACGTTACCTATTCCTACAGAGTTAACTTATTACAGAAGGCCACACATTCCGGGAAGCTAACCCGCAACATCGCGGGTATAACTTCTCGTTAAGAGGTACGAACTAGTGTACATTTTAGGGACCAGCACCTTAAGTTCATGCATGAGTCAAAAGATGGGGGGTCAAACCGTTCGAGAACGATACCACCTCTGTGAGTGACGACGGAATGAGCCAATAGCACCACATATCCTGTGACTCCGAGAGCCATACTAGGAATGCTAGGCGTAGGTCCGCTGAAGAGATATGGCAATAGACACCTTGATTCAAGGGTGGAATATTAGAGTAGATAGTCAATCAGTTGGGGAATATAACCAATTGCTATAAAGTTGCACTTTGTAACGAATACCTTAACCTCCCAGAATCTAACGCGCAATAGCGAGTAACATGTTTAGTGCTCACGGAAACAAATTAGTAGACATTCTAGTAGAAGGACAGCTTTTGTTCATGTATAAATAGCAATATCGAGAGACAAACCGTTGGAGAACGATCCCGCCTACTTTGAATGTCGCACACCTATGTCAGTAGCTTCACCTATACTAATGAAGCCGCGAGTCACACCAGGTATATCAGGAGTAAATCCGCTGTATTCTATTGGCAATGGACACCTTAATTTGCGGTTTGAATATTAAAGTGAAGTATGGACCCGATTGACAACGTTACCTATTGGAATAATATCTAAAGTTTTACCGAACCCCTCATTATCCGAGGACCTATCTCGCTGAATCGAGAGTACAACTTCGTGATCAGAGATAAGAAATTAGAACTCGTTTGAGTGACGGGCACCTTAACATCATGTACGGATTTGAAGATCGAGGGTCAAGCCGTTCGATATCGTTACAGCCTTGTTTGCTAGACGAACTGCCAAGTCAATAGTTTCACCTATGCTGGGATTCCGAAAGTCAAACCAGGCATTACGACAGTAAATTCGCTGAACAGCACTGGCAATAATCACCCTATCTCACGGTATGATTATTGAAGTAGAGTGTCAAACTTTGGAAGATCAATAAGAATTCATATCACGTCATTCTTTTTACCGAATGCCTTACCTTCTGTGAACCTAACCCGCTGTAGAGTGGGTCTTGCTTAATGTTCACGGAAACAAATTAGTAGACATTATGTCAGATGCACACCTCAATTTCAAATATGCATTAGAAGAAAGAGTGACATAACGTTCAATAACGTTGATGCCTTCTTTGAGTGTCGAAAGGATAGGTCAATTCTTTCACCTGTCCTGTGACGCCCCACGTTACACCAGGTTTTCCGGGAGTTGGTCCGCTGTACAGTGTTGACCTTAGACACCCTATTTCACGTTATGAATATATAAGTACAGATCCAACCCGGTGTAGAACGTTACGTATGGGGTATTGAGTCAAACTTTTTACGGATGGCCTTACCTCCCGAGAAGATAACCCGCTCTATCGAGAGTATAACTTCGTGTACACAGAAGCAAATTATTAATCATTTTAGCACCCTTATTTCATGTATGACTTAGGTGATCGAAAGTCACAGCAGTTCGAAAACGTTACCACCCACTTTGGGATTCGAACGGCTAAGCCAATACCTTCACATATCCTGTGACTCCAAGGTAATCCGCGAGTTAATCCTCTGGACGAATTGACACTGGACACTTTAATTCACGGTATGATTATTAAACTACAGTGTCAAACCATTGTAGATCGTTAACAATTTGTAAATAGTCGTTCTTCCTACCGAAGGCCTTATCTACCGAAAACCTAATGTGCCGTATCGAAAGTATAGCTTCGGTCTGAGAGAAACATGTTAGCTTACGTTTTAGCTATGGGCACCCATATTTCATGTATGAATTAGAAGATCGAGGGCTAAACCGTTGAAGAACGTTGCCAATTGGTATAGAGTGAAACGCTTCACAAATGGGCAAATCCTCCGAAAACCTAACCCACTGTATCGACAGTATAGCAGCGTCCTTAGAGGAACGAAATCGCATACATTTTAGTGACGGGCAGCTTCACTTTATGCATGGATTAGAAGATCGAGGGTCAAACCGTCCGCGAATATTACCACCCTCCTTGAGGGTCCAACGGCCAGGACAATAGTTTCACCCATCCTGTGATTCCGAGAGTCAAATCAGGTAATACGGGAGGAAATCCGCAGAACTCTATTTGCAATAAACACCATGATTCACGGCATGAATATAAAAGTGATGCGTCAAACGGTTTGAGAATGTCAGTAATTCCTAGAAAGTCAAACGTTTTACCGAAGACCTTACCCTCCAAAAAATTAACCCGCCGTTTCGAGAGTACAACTTCGTGTCCGGGGGACGAAATCGTTCTTCATTTCTGTGTCGGGCATCTTAACTTCATGTATAGATTAGAAGATCGAGTGTCAAACAGTCTGAGAACGTTACCATCCCCTTTGAGGTTCGAACAGCTAAGTCAATACCATCACCTATCCAGTGACTCCGAGAGTCAAACCAGGCATTCCTGGAGTAAATCCGCTGAATAGAATTGGTATTAATCATCATAATTCACGGTTTGAATGTTAAAGTCGAGCGTCAATTCGTTTGAGAGCATTACCTATTGGTGTAAAGTCAAACGTTTTACAGATGGCCTTACCATCCGCGTCCCTCGCCGGCCTCATCGAGGGTATCACTTCGTGACCAGAGAAAGAAATTAATTTTAATCTCAGTGACAGGCACCTTAACTTCATGTATGAATTAGAGAAGCGAGTGTCAAACAGTTCGAGAACGTTGCCGCCCTCATTGAGATATGAACGACTCTGTCAGTAGCTACACCTATCCTGTTATGCCGAGAGTCATGCCAGGTATTCGTGGAGCAAGTCTGCAGAAAACTATTGGCAACGGGCACATTAATTCAAGGTCTCAATATTAAAGCGGATCGACACACCGTTGTAGAAGGCTACCTATTTGTGTAGAGTCAAACATTTTGCCGACAGCCCATCCTTCGGAGAAGCTAACCCGCCGTATCGAGAGAATAACGTCGTGAAAGGAGATAGAATTTAGTAATCACTTTAGTGATGTGCATCTTAACTTAATGTATGAATTAGATGAGCAAGGGTCAAGCCGATCGAGAACGTTGCCACCTTACTTGTGAATCGAACGGCAAAGTCAATAACTTCACCTATCCTATAGTTCCGAGAGTTGAGCCAGGTATTCCGGGAGTAAATCCGCTGAACAGTGTTGGTAATAGACACCTTAATTCAGGATTTGAATATTATAATAGAGCGTCAATCCAATTGAGATCGATACAAATTGCTATGAAGTCAAACGTTTTACCGAAGACCTTACACTCCGAAAAACTAACCCGGAGTATGGGCGGTATAACTTCGTGTTCATGGAAGGAAGTAGGTATTCATTTCAGTGACGGACACCTTAATTTCATGTATGAATAAGGAGACCTAGTATCAATCAGCTCGAGATCGTTTCCGCCTTCTTTGAGAGGCAAACGGCAAAGTGAATAGCATAAGCTATTCTTTCTGCCCGATGGTCAAACCGGGTATTGCGGGCGTAAATCCGCTCAAAGGAATTGGCATTAGACAATATAATTCACGGTTTGAAAGCTAAATTAGAGCGTCATTAATTTTGAGATACTTATCAATTGGTATAATGTCAAGCGTCTTACTCTTACTGAAGGCCTTACCGTCTGAAAACGTAAACCGGTGAATCGAGAACATAACATCCTGTTCAGAGGGACGAATTACTATACATTTTAATGACGAGCACATTAATTTCGTGTATAAATTACAAGATTGTGGGACTAACTGCTCGAGAACGATACCACATTCTATGAGAGACGAACGGCCACGTCAACAGCTTCACGTATCGCTTGATTTCGAACGTCAAACCAGATGTTTCGGGAGTAAATCCGCTGCTCTGTAATTCGCGGAGTGAATATTGAAATAGAGCGTCGAACCGATTGAGAACGTTACCATATCCTTTGAGAGTTGGGCGGCTAAATCAATTGCATCACATATCCGGTGATTCCGTGTGCAAAACCAGGTATTTCTAGAGTAAGTCGGCAGAAAACTATTGGCCACAGACACATCAACCCGCGGTATGTATATTAAAATAGAGTGCCAAACCCTCGGAGAACATTAACATTTGGAATAAAGTCCATCTTTTCCAGAATTCCTTAACGTCTGTGAACCTAACCGGCTGTATATAGTGTATAAATTCGTGTTCAGAGGAACATTTTAGTATTCATTTTAATGACGAGCACATTGTTCTCATACATGAATAGCAAAATAATGAGTAAAACCTTTCGAGAACGCTACCACCTTCTTTGAGAGTCGATCGGCTTAGTAAACAGATGCACTTATCCTGTGATTCCATGAGTCAAGCAAGAAATTGCGCGAATAATTCGGTTACGATATTTGCATTAAACAGCCTAATTTAGGGCATAAATATTAAACAACAGAGTCAAACCGATGAAGAACCTTACCTACTGTTATAGAGATAAACTTGAAATCGAAGACCTTTTCTGCCGAGAAGCTAACCCGCTCTATCGAGATTATAACTTCGTGTTCAGAGAAAGAAATTAGTATTCATTTTAGTGACGGGCACCTTGATTTCAACTATGAAATAGACAGTCGAGAGTCAAAGCGTTCGTGAACGTTACCTCCTTCCCTGAGCGTCGCACTGCTAAGTAAATAGCCTCACATATCCTGTGATTTCTGGAGTCAAACCAGTCTTTACGGGAGAAGATCCGATGAATTATATAGGCAATTGACACGATAATTCACGGTTTGAGCATTAAAGTATAAGGACAAACTGTCGGAGATCATCACAAATTGGTATAGAGATACTCTTTTTAAAGTAGGCCTTAACATCCGAGAACCAAATCGCTTTATTGAGAGTACAGCTTCCTGCCCAGTGGAACAAATTAATATACATTATCCTGATGGTCACCATAATTTTATATATGAATACGAAGGTCTAATGTCAACCGATCAAGAACGTTACCACCCGCTTTGAGGGTCGAACGACTAAGTCAACAGCTTCACCTGTCCTGTGATTTCGAGAGTCAAATAAGGTATTCCAGTAGAAAATCCGCTGTACATTATTAACAGTAGACACCCTATTCCATGGTATAAATATTAAGCTATACATAACCGCTGGAGAACATTACCAATTTGTAGAATGTCAAACTTTTCACCGGATATCTTACCTTCCGAGAACCTAACCAGCTCGCTATATCGAGGGTATATCAACGTGTCCACAGACACAATTAAGTATCCACTTTAGAGACGGACATCTTCATTTCAAGTATGAAATAGAGAGTCGATTGACATAGCGCCTGAGAACGTTGCCACCTTCTGTGACAGACGAACGGCCGAGTGAATAGCGTCACCTATCCTGAAATTCCGTTATTCACACCAGGTATTCCGGGAGTAAATCCGCTGAACGGTATTGGCAATAGACACCTCAATTCACGGTTTCAAGATTAATGCAGACTGTCAAACCGTTGTAGAGCCTTACCAATTGCTATAAAGTCTAATGTCTTATCGGAGACCGTACCGTCTGTAATGCTCACCCGCTGTATCGAAAGAATAACTTCGTGTTCAGATGAAGAAATTGTTATTCATGTCAGTGACGGGCACATTATCCTCGTATGTGAATTAGAAAATCGAGGGTCAAACCGTTCGAGAACGTTTCCATCTGGTTTGAGAGTCGAGAGGCTGCGTGAACAGCTTCACTTGTTCTGTGATTCTGGGAGTCTAACCTGGTATTCCAGGAAAAAGTTCTCTTAACAATATTGGAAATAGACACCTTAATTCACGGCATGAAAATTAAGGTTGAGAGTCAAACCGTCGGAGAACGATACCAATTTGTATAAAGGACTACTTAACGCTTTACTGAACAGCTTACCCTGCGAACGCCTAGTACGGTGTGCATACAGAGATTGTAACATGGTGCTCAGAGAAACAAACAAGTACACACTTCAGTGACGTGCATCATAATTTCATGTATAAAGCAGAAGATCGATGGTTAAACCGTTCGTGAACGTTGCAACCTTCATTGCGGATCGATCATCTGAGTCAATAGCTACACCAATACTGTGATTCCAAGAGCCATACTACACATTCCGGGAGTAAACCCGCTGAAAATTATTTGCAATGGACACCTTATTTCGTGGTATGAATATAAAAATTTAGCGTCGAACCGTTTGATAACGTTGCCAATTGCTGTAAAGTCAAACGTTTTACCGAAGGACTTACCTTCCATGAAAAACAGCCGCTTCATCGAGAGTATAACTTCGTATTCAGAGGATCACATTAGTACAAAATTTAGTGATGAGGACCATAGTTTGACGTATGGATTAGAAAATCGAGGGTCGGGCCGTTCGAACACGATACCACCTTCTTTGAGAGCCGAAGAGCCATGTCGTTAGCTTCACCTATCCTGTACTTTCGAAGATCATCAATCAGAAGTACGAGATTCACACCGCTCCTGAACGTTAGCACCTTCTGTGAGGGATGAACACCAACGTCAATAGCTTCACCTATCTTGTGATTCGGAGAGTCAGACCAGGTATTCCGGGACAAAGTCCGCTGAGGTGTTTTGGCAATAGACACCTTAATTCGCGGTTTGAATATTACAGTAGAGCGTCAAACCATTGGAGAGCGTTAACAATTTATATAAGGTCAAACGTTTTACCGAAGGCTTTACCGTCCGTGAACCACACCGGTTTCATCGGGAGTATTATTTCGTGTTCAGAGAAAGAAGCTAGTACACATTTCACTGACGGGCACCATAACTTCATGTATGAATTAGATGATCGAGTGTCAATCCGCTCGAGAATATTACCACCTTCTGTGAGTGACGAATAGCTAAGTCAATATCTCCACACATCCTGCGATTCCAACAGTGAAACCAGGTATTATGGGGTAAATACGCTGCGCAGCATTGAAAATAAATACCTTTATTCGCGGAGTGAATATTAGAATAGAGCGTCACACAGAGTGTGAACGTTAGTAATTGATAAAGACTCAAACACTCAACTGAATGCCTTACCGTCCGAAAAGCTCACCCGCCGTATCCAGAGTATAGTTACGTGTTCAGGGAATCACACTAGAAAACATTGTAGTGCCGGGCACTTTAATTTTATAAATGATATAGAAGATCAACGGTCAACCTGTTCCAGAACGTTACCACCGTCTTTGGGGGTCAAACGGCTATGTTGACAGCTTCACCCATTCTGCGATTCCGAGAGTCAATCCAGGTATTCCGGTAGTAAATGCGCTTAACAGTATTTGGCAATAAGCACCTTAATTCACCTGTTGAATATTAAAGCAGACCGTAAAGCAGTGGTAGCATATTACCTATTGGTGTGGTGTCAAACTTCATACAGAATGCCTTGCCCTCCGTGACACTAATACGCTGTATCGATAGTATAACACCGTGTTCTGAGGTACGGACTAGTATACATTTACTGACGAGCACCTTAATTGCATGCATGAATTATAAGGTCGAGGGTCAAGCCTTTCGAGAACGTTACCACCTTCTGGGAGATTCCAGCGGCAAAGTCGACGGCTTCACCTATCCTGTGATTCGGAGAGTCAAGTCAGGTACTCCGGGGGTAAGTGCTCTGAACGTTATAGACAGTAGGCACCTTAATTCACGGTATGAATGTCAAGGTACAATATGAATCCGTTGTAGTATGTTATCGATTGGTATAGAGTAAAATATTTTGCCGATGGCATTACCTACGGAGAACCTATCCCGCTGTACCTACAGTATAACTTCGTGCACACAGGAACCAATTATTACACAATTTAGTGACGGGCAACTTAATATCATGCATTAATTAGAAGATCGGGGTTCGAACCGTACAGAACGTTACCACCCTCGTGTGGGTCGAACGTCAAAGTCAATATCTTCACCAATCCTGTGAATCGGAGAGTCATAACAAGTAATCCGTGAGAAAGTCAGCTGAAGTTTATTGGAAACTGATAACTGAATTCACGATATGAACGTTAAGGTTGAGAGCCAAACCGACAGAGAACTTTACCAATGCGCATAAAGTCATTCCTTTTACTGAATTCCATACCTTGCGAGAACCAATCCCGCAGTAGCGATTGTCCTGCTAAATGTTCCCGGAAACAAATCAATAGACATTTTAACGGACGAACACCACGTGTTTGTTGTATAAATATCAAAATCCAGAGCAAAAGCGTCGAAGAAACTTACCTCCTTCTGTGAGAGACGAAATGCTGAGTCAATAGCTTCACCTATCCGTTGATTCGGAGATGCAAACAGGGTAATACGGATGTAAATGCGCTGAAAAGAGTGTGCAATAGGCACCTTAAATCACATATGAATATGAAAGCAGGCCGTGGAACCGTTGTAGCACAACGGTACACCTATTGGTGAAGGGTCAAATTTCATACAGAATGCCTTACCCTCCGAAAAACTTTCTCACTGTATCGGGAGTATAACAACGTTTTCAGAGGTACGATCATGTATACATTTACTGCCGAGCACCATAATTGCAAGCATGAATTAGAAGATCGAGGGTCATATCTTTCGAGAACGTTACCAATTGCTATAAAGTCAAACGCTTTACCGAAGATATTACCCTCAGAAAAATTAAGCCGCTGTATCAAGAATATAACTTCGTGTTCAGAGAAAGAAATAATCATTCATTTCAGAGACTGGGGCCTTAAATTCATGTATGAATTAGAACATTGATGGTCAAGCCGTTCGTGAACGATGCCACCGTCTGTGAGATACGAACGACTGACTCAATAGCTTCACATATCCTGAGATCCAGAGAGTCAAGCCTGGCATTCCGGGAGTAAATCCGCTGTACACTATTGACAATAGAGATCTTAATTCACGGATTGAATATTAGAATAGAGAGTCCATCGTCTGGGAACATCACATATTCGTATGCAGTAATCTTTATACGGAAGGCATTTCCATCCGAGAAGCAAACTGGTACACATTTTAGTGACGTGCACCATACCATGGTATATGATTTAGAAGATCGAGTGTCAAACGGTTCGAGAACGTTACCACCCTCTTGTGGGGCGAAATAATACGTCAATAGCATCACCGATCTTGTGATTCCGTGGGCCGAACCAGGAACTCCGGGAGTTATCACGCTGAACAGCATTGGCAAGGGACACCATAATTCACTATATAAAGAATAAAGTTCGAAGTCAAACCATATACAACTTAAACTATTTGTATAAAGACATACTTTTTACCGAGAGCCTTACTTTCCCAGAAGCCTAACCAGCTGTATCGAGAGTGCACCTCCGTGTTCAGTGAATCAGATTAGTAGACATTTTAGAGACGGGCTCCATACTTTAATGTATGTATTACAAGATCGAGTGACAAACCGTACGAACTCGTTACCACCTTACTTGAAAGTCGAGCGGCTGAGTCAGTAACTTCACAAATAGTTGTGATTTCGAGAGTCAAACCAGGTATTCCTGGAGGAAATCCGCTGAACAGTATTGACAATAGATACCATAATTCACAGTTTGAATGTTAAATCAAACCGTCAACCATTCTAAAACGCTGCTCATTCGTATAGAGGCAAACCTTTCACTGGAAGGCTTACCTTCCGAGAAGCTAACGCGCCGAATCGAGAGTAGAACTTCGTGTTCAGAGAAGAAAGTTATTATACATATTAGTGTCGGGCACCTTAATTTCACGTATGAAATGGAATATCGAGGGTCAAAACGCTGGTGATCGTGACCACCTTCTTTGGGATTCGAATGGCTAAACCATTAGCCTAATCTATGCTATGAATCCGTGTATCAATCCATATATTCCCGGAGTAAATCCGCTGAACAGTATTGGCAATACACACTGTAAGTCACGGTTTAAATATTAAAGCAGAGCGACACTCCATTTGGGAGCGTTACAAATTGGCATAAAGACAAACGTTTTACTGAGGACCTTGCCATCCGTGAATCTCACCAGCTTCATCGGGAGTATAACTACGTGTTCAGAGAAAGAAAGCAGTATTGATTTCTGTGTACGGGCACCTGAATTTCATATATGAATTAAAAGGTCGCGTGCCAAACAATACGAGAACGCCAACTCCATCTCTGACAGACGAAAGGCTAAGTCAATCGCTTTACCTTTCCTGTGATTGGATGATTCAGGACAGGAATTCCGCGATTAAGTCCGCTGTTGTTTCTTTGCAGTAGACACATCAATTCAAGGTTTGAATATAAAAGCAGGTCGTAAAGCCGTTGTAGAACGTTACTCATTCGTGTAGGGTTAATCTTATTACAGAGCGCCTTTCCGTCCGCAAAACTGACCACCTGTATCGGGCGTATAACACCCTGTTCAGAGGTACGAACTATTATACAATTCAGTGACGAAAACCATAATTTCATGCATGAATGAAAGTATCGCGGGTCAAATCGTTCGAGAACGTTACCACCCTCTTTGAGAATCGAACGGCTAGGTCAATAGCTTCACCAATCTCGTGACTCCGACAGTCAAACCCCGGTATTTCAGGATCAAATAGGCTGAAGAATGTTGGCATAAGACACCTTAATTCACGCATGCATATCAAAGTAGAGAGTCAAACCGTTTAAGAACGTTACAAATTGGTACAACGTCATACTGTTCTTAACATACCTTACCCTCCGCGAACCTAATCCGCCGTACCTAAACTACGGGGACATTAATTTTGTCTATGAATTAGAAGATCTAGTGACATATCATTCGAGAGTCGTACGCCTGAGTCAATAGCTCCAGCTAACCTGCGATTCCGTAGTGTCAAACTGGGTACGCCAGGATTACAACAGCGTATCGGTATTGACCGTAGACACCTTAATTCACACTGTGAATAATAAGGTAGCAAGTAAAACCAAGGGTCAACGATACAGGCTGATATCAAGCCATTCTTCTTACAGATTACCTTACCAACTAACCTATTACTTACCTATAACATAACCGGCTGGAAGGATTGTCTTGCATAGTGATCAGTGAAACAAATGTGTATTCATATTAGTGTCGGGACCCTTAATTTCATGTATGAATGAGGAAATTGCGAGGCAAACCCATCCAGAACGTTACCACCTTCTCTGAAAATCGCACATCAATGTCAACAGCTGCAGCTATCCTGTGATTCCTAGAGCCAATCCACGTATTCCTGTGGTAAATCCGCCGTACATCATTGGTATTCGACACCCAATTTCAGGCTATGGATATTAAGGTACAGGGTCAAACAGATGTACAACGTTTCGTATTGGTATATTGTCTAACATTTCCCGAAGGCCTTACCTACCGATATGCTAACCCGCAGTATCTAGAGCATAACTTCCTGTTTAGAGACACACATTAGTATACATCTTAGTGGCGGCACCATAATTTCGTATACGAAGTCAATGATCGAAGGCCAAACAGTTCGAGAACGTAAACAGCCACCTTGAGATTCAAACGGCTAGGCCAATAGCTTCACCTATCCTGGGATTCCGAGAGGCAAACCAAGCATTCCAGGTGTAAATCCGCTGAAGGGTATTGGCAATAGACACATAAATTCACGGTTTAAATATTATAGTCGCGAATCGAATCATTGTGGATCGTTACCAATTTTTATGGAATAAATCTTTCTTCCGATGGCCTTTACCATCCGAGAAATCCTACCCGCTGTAGAGACTGCCACGCTTAGTATTCACGGAAACAAACTAGTAGACATTTTAGAAGACGGGCACGTCATTTTCATGTAGGTACAGCCAAATCGAGGGTCAAACCGGGCGGGACCGTTACCACCTTCTTTGAGAACAGAACGGCAAAGTCAATAGCTTCACCCATCCTGTGATTCCTAGAGGCAAACGCGGATCTATAGGAGTAAAGCAGCTCTACAGAACTAGCACTAGACAGCCTATTTCCCTGTATGAATGTTAACGTACGGAGTCACTGTTTTAGAAGGTCACGTATTGGAATAGTGTCAAACTTATAACTGGAGGCCTTGCCTTCCGCGATCCGCAGCGGCTTCATCGAGAGTATATGTTCGTGATCAAAGAATGAATTTAAAATTCTTTTCAGTGACGGGCACCTCATCTTCATATATAAATAGCAAAATCGAGAGTCAAACCGTTAGAAAACGATTCCAACTTCTGCGGGAGTCTACGGCTAAGTCAATAGCTTCGAATATCCTGTGATTCCGATAGTCAAGTCCGGTATTCCGGGACTAAATCCGCTGAAATGTAGCGACAATAAATTCCTCACTTCACGGTTTGGTCATTAAAGTAGAGAGTTAGACCGTCGGAGAAAATTACTAACTCTTATACAGTCAAACCTTTCTCCGAAGACCTTAACTTCCGAGAAGACAACCCGCTGTGTAGAGAGTATAACTTCGTGTTCTGGGAAGCAAACTAATATATATTTTATCTACGGGCTCCAGAATTTCAGGTATGAACTATAAACATCGAGGATCAAGCAGTTTCGAGATCGATACCGCCTTCTTTTAGAGTCGAACGGCAGGGTCCAAATCTTCGCCCATACTTTGATTCTGAGTGCCACAACAGGTATTCCAGGAGTTGATCCGCTAAAGTGTACTGGCAATTGACACCTTAATTCAAGGCATGAATATTAATGTAGTCAGTCAAACTCTTGAGAATATTAACAATTTCAATGAAGATATTCCTTTACCGAATACCATACCTTCAGTGAACCTAACCCGCTGTAGCGATTGTCCAGCTTAATGTGCACCGAAACAAATTAATAGTCCCTTTAGCGGACGGACACCACATGTTTGTGCATGATTATCAACATGGAGAGTCAAACCGTTCGAGAACGTTACCACCTTCTGTGAGAGATGAACAGTTATGTCAATAGCTACACCTACCCTGTGATTCGGTGAGGCATACCAGGTATTCCGAAAGTAAATCCGCTGAGCAGTGTTGGCAATATGCACTTTAATTCTCGGCTTTAACGATAAAGTAGAGCGTCAATCCGTTTGAGAACGATACCAATCGCTATAACGTCAAGTATTCTACCGTAGGCCGTACCTTCCGCGAACCTCATCAGCTTCATAGAAAATATAACTTTGTGTTCAGAGAAGGAAATTATTATTCATTTCAGTGACGAGCATTTTAATTTCAGGCACAAATTAGATCGAGTGATAAACCATCCGAGAACGTTACCACCACATATGAGAGTCGAACGGATAAATCAGATGCTTCACCTGTCCTGTGACACTGAGAGTCGAAACAGGTAATCCGGGAGTTAATCCGTACAAGAATATTTGCAATTGTCACCATAATTCACGGCATGAATATTAATGTAGTGAGACAAACCGTTGGAGTATATTACCAATTCGTATAAATTCATATCCTTTTACCGAATACCATACCTTCCAAGATCATAACCAGCTGTAGCGAGAGTCCTGCTTAATGTGTACGGAAAGAAATTAATGGAACTTATAGAGATCGAACACCACACGTTTGCGTATAAATATCAGCATCGAGAGTGAAAGCGTTCGAGAACGATACCACCTTCTGTGAGCGAGGAACAGCTAAGTCAATAGTATAACGTATACTGCGATTCACAGGGTCAAGATTTGTTTTCCCGGTATAAATCCGCTGAACAGCATAGATAGTAGACACCTTGTTTCCCGGTTTGAATACTAGAGTAGAGAGTCAATCCGTTGGAGTATATTACCAATTCGTATAAATTCATATCCTTTTACCGAATACCATACCTTCCGAGAAGCTAATCCGTCGTGTCGTGAGTTTAACTTCATGTTTGGAGGATCAGATTAGATATCATTTTAGTGAAGGGGACCTTAATTTCATTAACACTAAGAAGATCGAGTGTCAAACCGATCGAGGCCGTTCCACCTTCTGTTATATTCCTACAGATAATGGAATAGCTGCACAAATCCTGTCTATTCGAGAGTCATACCAGGTATTGCGGGTGTAAATCCGTAGAACAGTATTGCCATTGGTCACCTTAATTCACGGTGTGAGTATGAAAGTGGGGCGACAATCCGTTTGGGAGCATTCCTAATTCGTATGCAGTCCAACGTTTTAGTGAAAACCTTACCCTCCGAATGCATTTCGCGACGCATCGAGAGTACAATATGGTGCATAGAATAACAAATTATTATACATTTTAGCGAGGGGCATCTTAATTTCGTGTATGAATTGGAAGATCGAGTGTAAAACCGGGCGAGGCCGTTACCACCTTCTTTGAGAACAGAACGGCAAAGTCAATAGCTTCACCTATCCTGTGATTCCTAGAGCCAAACGAGGTGATACAGGAGTAAATTCGCTCTACAGAACTAGCACTAGACAGCCTATTTCAACCTATAAATGTTAATGTTCGGAGTCACTGTTTTAGAACGTCACGTATTGGCATAGCGTCAAACTTTTAACCGCAGGCCATATCTTCCGCGATCCGCAGCAGCTTCATCGAGAGTATACGTTCGTGATCAGAGAAAGGAATTAGTACCTATTTCAATTTCGGGCAGCTTAACTTCATGTATAAATTACAAAACCGCGAGACAAACCGTTAGAAAACGATACCAAGTTCTATGAGAGGCGAACGGCATAGTCAATAGTTTCAACTATCCTGTGATTCCGTGAGTAGAACCAGGTATTCCCGGGAGTAAGTCAGCTGAACAGAATTGGCAACAGACACATTCATACACGGTTCGAATATGAAAGCAGGCCGTCAAACCATCGGTCAATATTACCAATTTGTGTAAAGTCCTTATGGTGCCCGTCACAGAAAGGGATACAAATTTCGATCCCAGAATAGGAAGTTATACAATCGATACAGCGGGTTAGGTTCTCCGACGTTAAGGCCTTCGGTAAAATGTTTGAAAATATACCAACAGGTAACGTTGTAAGAAGCGTTTACGCTCTACCTTAGTATTTATACCATGAATTAAAATGTCCATTGGTAATTCTGCACAGTGGATAGTCTCCGAGAATACCTGGATTGAATGTCGGAATTACAGGATCTGTGTAATTACTCACTAAGCTGTTTGACTCCCAAAGTAGGTTCTATCGGACTAGATCGGTTTGACTCAGAGCATCTTGGTTCAAATGCGGGTATTGTAGTGCAGGTTGCTCGCATAATTTATTTTTCAAAGTGTTAAATGCTGATTGTAGTTCTTCTTTCCAATTAAAGGGTGTGTCCTTTTGGATTAAGATTGTTAGGGGTTTCGCGACGTTGGCGAAGTTTTTCATGAATTTACGGTAGTATCGAAATAATTCAGGAAATGATTTTACTTTCGTTATGTTTGTAGGTTTAGGGAAGCTTTTTATTGATTCCATCTTTTTTGGATTTGGTTTGATTCCATCATTAGTGATGATATGTCGTAGGTATTCGAAGTCGGGTTTCATAAATTCGCATTTGTCAGGCTGTATCTTCAGTCCAACTTCCTTCAGTCTGTTAAATACTATTGCTAGGTTGCGATTGTGTTCCTCTGTAGTGTTTCCAAGTATTACTATATCGTTTAAATATACAAATAATACTTGCTAATCAGTCCTC
>NIJG01001355.1:23291-35408 GCA_002201625.1 Euglossa dilemma | reverse complement strand
AACTACTCTAGAACGGTACCACATTCCTTTGGATTCGAACGGCTAAGTTAATAGCTTCACGTATTCTAGGATCCCGAGAGACAAAATAGGTACTCTGGGAGTAAGTGCCCCGTACCATATTGGCAATAGACTCCTTAATTCTCGGAATCAATATTAAAGCAAACCGACATACCGTTTTAGAGCGTTACCTACTTCTATATAGTTAAACCTTTTACCGAAATCCATTCCTGCCGAGAATGTAAACCTCTGTATCGAGAGTATAAGTGTGTGTTCAGAGAAACACATTAGTATACATTTTAATGATGGGCACCATAGTTTCATGTATTGTTTATAATATCGAGGATCAAACCGTTCCAGAACGTCACCACCTTCTTTGAGAGACGAACGACTAAGTCCATAGCTCGCCGTATTCCAATATTCGGAGAGGCAAACCATGTATTCCCGGAGTAAATGTTACTAATTTGCTACCTCTAACACAGAGCATGACACTTCCTGCAGCGGGTTGGACTTCTCGGAAGGTATGTCCTTCGGTAAAAAGTTTGACTCTAAACTAAAAGATGAAGCTCTATAACCGCCGGACGCTCTACCTTCATATTCGTACCGTGAAACAAGCTGCCTATTGCCAATGTTGCCCAGTGGATGTGCTCCCGGAATACCTGGTTTGACTATCGGAATCACAGGATAGGTTAAGCTGTTGTGATGACTGTTCGAATCTCACAGAAGGTGGGAATGTTCTCGAACGGTTTGTCTGTCGATTTTTCTATTCATACATGAATATAGGGCAACTGTCTGCTAAAATGTCTACTAATTTGTATCAGTGAACACTAGGCAACACAATCAATGCAGCGGGATATATTCTCGGAAGGTAATGTAATTGTTAAAAAGGCTGAATTTTTACCATTTGCTAATGTTCTCCAACTGTTGAACTCTGTACTTTAATTTTCATACCGGGAGATAAGTTGTCTATTGCCGACATTGTTCATCGGATAAACTTCCGGAATGTCTGGCTTAACCACCGAAATATCAGGATATGTGCAGCTATTGACTTAGCCGTTCGTCACTCACAGAAGGTGGTAACGTACGCGAAAGGTTTATCCCTCGATCCTCTAAATCATTCATGAAGGTAAGGTGCGCGACACTAGGATGCATTCATATTTATTTCCCGGAACAAGTAGATATGCACTCGATACAGCGGGTGAGGTTCGCCGAAAGTAAGGCCCCCGGTATAAAGTTAGACTCTCTACAAATATGTAACCTTCTACAACAGTTTGAATCTGTACATTGCGAAAACTATTGCGAATACAGTTCAGCGGACTTACCCACGGAATAACTAGTTTTGGCTATCGGGATAACAGGATCGGTGATGCTATGGCCTTATCCAGGCGACTCTCGAAAGAGGTGTTAACGTTCTCGGACGATTTGACCCTCCATCTTCCTTTTGATATATGCAATTAAAGTGTCCGTGCGCTACAGAGTCAACTAATTTGATTCCTTGATCATTAAGCAAGACACTTGCTGCAGCGGGATAGGCTTTTGGAGGGCGTGGTATGCGGTACAAAGTGTGACCATATACCAGTAGGTACAGTTCTGCGATGGTACTATTCTGTATATTACTATTTATACCATAAATTAAGGTGTCTATTGCGAATACTGAACTACAGATTTGCTCCCGGAATACCTAGGTTGACCTTCGGAATCACAGAATATGTGAAGCTACTGCCTTAGACGTTCGACTCTCACAGAAGGCGGCATCGTGCCCGGAGCGGTTTGGCCTTGAATCTTCTTATTTCTATATGAAGTTAAGGTGCTCGTCAATAAAATCTACACTAATTCGTCCCACTGAACACGATGTTATACTCCCGATACATCGGATTTGTTTCTCGGCTGGTAAGGCATTCTGTATGAAGTTCGATCCCTCACCTATAGGTAATGTTCAACGACGCCTTGACGTCATGCTTTAATATTTAAACTGTGAATTGAGGGGTCTATTATCCATACTGCAGAGCGGATTAAGTGCCGCAAAACCAGGATTGCCTCTGCGAACCACAAGATAGGAGAAGCTACTGACTTAGCTGTTCGCCCTAACAGAAGGCTTTGAGTCCTTGAAGGCTTTGAATCTCGATATTCTAATTCTGAAATGAATTTACGGTGCTGCAACTAAATTGTATGCTATTTTGTTTCTGTAAACATGATGCTATACTATCGAAACGGCTGGTTATCTTCTCGGCCGGAAAGGCATTGTGCAAAATGTTTGACTTTATATCATTTGTTACATTCTCACACGGTGTAATGATCGATTTCAATATTCAATCCTCGAATTAATTCACCTGTCGCCAATGCTGTACAACAAATTTACTCCCGGAATATCTCGCTTGACTTTCTAAACCACAGGATGTATGAAGCTACTGACATAACCGGTTCAATCTCAAAGAACGTGGTACCTTTCTCGAATGGTTCGACCCATAATCTTCTTACTCATAATGAAATTAAGGCCCAGGTCGCTAGAATGTGTACAAATTTGATCCTCTAAACACGAAGTTATACTCTCGATCAAGCGGGCGAGTTTCGCAGAAGTTACCGCCGTCGGTAAAACGTTTGAATCTATCAAAATTGGAAACGTTGACAAATAGCTTCACGCTCTACATTAATACACAAACCGCGAGTTACGGCGTCCAATACCAATACTGTGCAGCGGATAGACTCCCGGAATTCCAGGTTTGACTTTCGGAATAACAGGATAGGTGAAGCTATTGACATAGGCGTTCGTCTCTCGCTGAAGGTGGCAGCGATCTCGAACGGTGATACCCTCCGTCTTTCCATTCATGCATGAAATTATGGTGCTCGTCAGTAAATGAATACTATACCGTACCTCTGAACATGGTGTTATACTCCCGATACAGTGAGTCAGTTTTCGGAGGGTACGGCATTCTGCAAAAAATTTGAGACTACACCTATACGTAATGATCTACAACGGCTCGACGGCCTGCTTTAATATTCAATCCGTGAATTGAGGTGTCTATTGCCAATACGCTTCAGCGATCTTACTCTTGGTTTTCCGGGTTGACTATCGGAATTACGGGATAGGTTAAGTTATCGACTTAGCCGTTCGTCTCTCGCAGACGGTAGTAACATTCTTGAATGATTCGACGCTAGATCTCCTTACTCATAACGAAATTAAGGTTCCCATCACTAAAATGTATACCAATTTGTATCCCCATACACGTAGCTATACCCTCGATACGGCGGGATGCCATCTCGGAAGGTAAGGCATTCGGTAACACGTTTGACTTTATAGCCACTAGTTACGTTCCCACACGGTGTGACGCTATATTTTAATATTCATTCCGCGAATTTAGGTATCTATTGGCAATGCTCTTCAGCGCATTTACCCTTGGATTACCTGGTTAGACTCTCGGAATCATAGGGTAGGAGGAGCTATTGACTTATCCGCTCGTCTCTCACGGAAGGTGGCAACGTTCTCGATTCGTTTCGCCCTCGATTTTGTAATTCATACATGATATTATGTTGCCCGTCCCTAAACTCTATGCTATTTTGCTTCCCTGACCACGAACTAATACTATCGAAACAGAAGGATAGCTTCTTGAAAGGTACGGCCTTCGGTGTAACGTTGGACACTATACCAATAAGTAACGTTGTACTACAGTGTGACACTGTACTTTAATATTTACAGAGGAAAGTAGTGTATTCAATGCCGATACACTACAGCGGATTTAATTCCGGAATACCTGGTTTGGCTCTCAGAATCGCAGGATAGGTGCAGGTATTGACATAGCCGTTCGACTCTCAAAGACGGTGCTAACGTTCTGAAACGGTTTGACACTTGATCTACTAATTCATACATGAAACTAAGAGTGCCGTCACTTTCGATGCATCGGGTTAGGTTCTGGGAAGGTAATGTCTTCAATAAAACAATGGACTTTATAGCAATTGGTAACATTCTACAACGGACTGACGGCCAGCATTATTATACACACCGTGAATTAAGGTGTCTATTGCCAACACTCTTCAGCGGATTTACTCTCGGGTACCTGATTTGTCACTCGGAATCACTGGATAGGTGAAGCTATTGACTTAACTGTACGACTCTCAAAAATGGGATAATTTTCTGAAACCGAATGATCCGCGACCGTCTTATTCATACGTGATATTACGGTGCCCGTCACTAAAATGAAAACTAATTTCCTTCTCTGACCACGATGTTATACTCCTGATACAGCAGGTTAGATTCACCGCAAGTAAAGTTTTCGGTAAATGCTTGACTCGATACAAATAGGTTTCGTTCTCACATTGATAAGCGCTCCGCTTTAATATTCAAGCCGTGATATAAGGTATCTAATGCCAATACTGTTCAGCGGATTTTCTCACGGAATACCACATTTGACGTTCGAAATTGTACGACTGGTGAAGCTATTAACGTAACCGTTTGATTCTCAAAGGATGAGGTGAAGTTCGCGAACGGTTTGACTCTCGATCTTCTAATTCATAAACGCAGTGAAGGAGCCCGTCATTAAACCGTGCTGCAATTTTTTCCACTGTACACGATGATATACACGCGCTCCAGCGTGTAGGGTTCTCGGAAGGTGAGGTATTCGGTAAAAAGAATGACTTAATATGAATTGGTAATGGTGGCCGACGGTTTGATACTCTAGTTTAATATTCATACAGGTAATTAAGGTGTCTATTTCCAATACCGGTCTGCAGATTTACCCCTGGAATATCTGGTTGAGCTCTGGGAATCATAGGGTGCGTAAAGCTATTGACTTCGCCGTTCGATTCTCGAAGAATGTGGTAGCGTTCTCGATCGGTTTGGCACATTATTACTCTATTCATGCATAAAGACAAGGTTTCCGCCTGATAAAATGTCGACTAATTTTTTTTCGTGAGAACTAAGCATGACACTCGCTACAGCGGGATAGCATCTCGGACGGTATGGCCTTCTGTTAAAGGTATGACTCCATACGATTAGGCATTGTTCTGTTACGGTTGACGGTTTACGCTAATATACAATCTGTGAGTTATGGTAACTATTGCCATTATTATTCAGCGAAGTTACTCCTGGAATATGTGGAATGAATTTCGGTATCACAGTATAGGTGACGCCTTTGACTTTGCAGATCAACCCCCAAAGAAGGTGATACCGTTCTGGAACGATTTGACCCTCTGTCTTTTAATTCATACTAGAACCTCTGATGTCCATTACTAAAATGTATACGAATGTCTTTCTCGGAACACGAAGTAATACCCTCGATACGGCGTGATAGCTTCTCGGAATGGAAAGCTTTCGGTTAATTGTTTGTCTCTATACCAATCAGTAGCGTTCTACAACGTGTTGACGGGCCGCCTTAATATTTATACCGTGCATTACGGTGTCCATTGCCAATACTGATCAGCGAACTTACGATCGCAATGGCTGGCTTAACCCTAGGAATCATATGATTGGTGAAGCCATTGACTCTGCCGTTCGATTCTCATCTAAGGTGGTAACGCTCCCGAACGGTTTTACCCCCGATATTCTAATTTATACATGTAATTAATATGCCCGTATCTACAATGCATAGTAATTTGTTCCTCTGAATTCGATGTTATACTCTCAATACAGCGGATTAGATATTCGCAGGGTAAGGTCTTCAGTAAACCGTTTTACTTTATACCAATTGGTGACATTCTTAAATGGAGTGACGCTCCACTTTGACATTAATACCGTGAAATAGTGTGTCTAATACCATCACTGTTCTTCGGATTAACACCAGGAACACCTGGTTTGACACTCGGAAACATAGGATAGGTGATGATAATAACTATGGCGTTCGTCTTTCACAGAAGGAGGCATCGAATACGAACACCTTGAATCTCGATATTATAATTCATACATGAATTTAAGATGCCGTCACTAAATTGTAAACCAGTTCATACCTCGGAACGTGGAGTTATGCTCCCGATAGGGCGGGTCTATTTTTCGGAATGTAAGGAATTCTGTACGACATGCAACCCTACACAAACTGGTAATGTTCAACAACGGCTTGATGACCTGCTTTAATATTCTAACCGTGAATTGAGGTTGTCTATTGCCAATAATGTACAGCAAATTTACGTCCGGAATGTCTGGTTTAGCTTTTGGAATCACAGGATATGCGAAGCTATAAACTTAGCCGTTCGTGTGTCCCAGAATCTGGTAACTTCCTCTACCAATTTCAGCATCTATACTCTTATTCTTAGTCAAATTAACTACCCCGTCACTAAAATGGTTACTAGTGTGATTCCATTAGCACGTAGCTAAACTCTAGATACGGCTGGTTAGCTTCTCGGACGGTAATGCATTTGGTAAAACGTTTAACTTTACAATAACTGATAACGTTCCCAAACGATTTGACGCTCAATTTTACTATTCAAACCGTGAATGAAGGTGTCTATTGCCAAAACAGTTCAGCGTATTTACTCCCGGAATACCTTGTTTGACTCTCGGAATCACAGGATAGATGAAGCTATTGACATGGACTTTCGACTCCCAAAGAAGCTGGTAACGTTCTCGAACGGTTTGACTGACGACTTTGCTATTCATACATGAAAATTACATGTCCGCCGGCTAAAATGTGTACTAATCTGTTTCCGTGAACATTAAGCACGACAGTCGCTAAAGCGTGATATATTCTCGTACAGTACGGTATTCGGTGGAAGGGAAGACTTTTTACGAATTGGTGTCGTTCTCCAGTCGGCTTGACCCCTTGTTCCAATATTCATCCCGAGAGTTATGGTGTCTATTACAAAACTGATCTGCTTCTTTTCTTCAGAAATACTTTGTGTGAGTCTCGGTTTCACAGGATAGGTGAACCTATTGACTTAGCTCTGTGCGACATTCATGAAAGTTGGTAACGATCTCCATCGGATTGACACTGGATCATCATATTCATACATCAAATTATGGTACCCCGCTCTAAAATGAGCACAAAATTGAATCTCTGAACACAAAGTTGTACTCGCGATACAGCGAGCTACGTTCGCGGAAAGCAAGGTTTTCGGTAAAACGGATTACCGTATTCCAACTTGATGCATAGTCGAACGGATTGTCTCAAGATTAATATTCATACCGTGATCTATGGCGATCATTGCCAATACTGTTCTGCGAATTTGCTCCTGGACTAACTTTTGCGGCTTTCGGAATCACAGGATACGTTAAAATATTGACTTTGCTGCGCGACTCGCAAAAATGGTGGTATCGATGTTGAATGGCCTTACTCTCGATCTTCTGATTCCTACCTGAAATTAACGAGCATGTCACGAAAATGTAAAGTAATGCGTTTTTCTGAGCAGAAAGTTATACACTCGATGCGGCGTGTTTCTTCGCGGTAGGTATGACTTTTCGCATGAAGTTCGACTCTATACCAATGGGTAAAGTTCTACACATGTTTGGCGCTCTGCCATAACATTCATACCCTCAAATAAGTTGTCCATTGCCAATGGTGTACAGTTTGTTGACTCGCTCAATGCCTGGTTCTACTATCGGAATTGCAGGATAGGTGAAGCTATTGACTTAGCCGATAGACTCACACAGAAGGTGGTAACGTTCTCGAGCTGCTGGACCCTCGATCTTCTGGCCGATATCTCATGTTAATATGCGTGTTACTGAAATGAATTCCAATTTCTTCCTCTGAACACGAACATATACTCTCGATGAAGGCGCTGAAGGTTCGCGTAAGATAAGGCCTTCGGTAAAACGTTTGACATTATACAGATTGGTAACGCTCTCAAACGGTTTGACGCTTTACTTTAATATTCAAACCGTGAAATAAGGTGATTATTGTCAATACTATTCAGCAGATTTACTCCTGGAGTACGTGGTTCGATCATTGGAATCATAGGTTATGTGAAGCTATTGACTTAGCCGTTCCAATCTCAAAGAATGCGGTAACGTCCTTGAACTGTTTGCCTCTCGATCTTCTAATCCATACACGAAATTATGGTGCCCGTTGCTAAAATGTAAACTAATGTGTCTCTCTGAACACGAAGTTATCCCCTCGACACAGCGGGTTAGCTTCTCAGATGGTAGGGTTATCGGATAAGTTTTTGATTCTGTACAAATGTGTATCGTACTGCAACAGTTTAACGGTCTTCTTTAATATTCAAACCATGATTTAATGGGCCTATTGCCAATACTGTTCTGCGGATTTACGCCATAAATGCCACACTTGGCTCTCGTAATCACAGGTGAGGTGAAGCTATTGACTTAGCCGTTCGAAACTCATAAATGGTGGTAACAGTCTCGAAAGGTACGACTCCTTTCCTTCCTATTCATTCTTGAAATTCAGGTGCGCATCACAAAAATATCTACTAATTCGATTCACTGAACACCATGTTATACTGTGGATAGAGCCGATTAGTTCGTCAGAGCTTAAGGTCCACATTAAAGCGTTTGACTTTATACCAATTGGTATCACACTCAAATGGTGTCGCGCTCCTTTAATATTAAAACCGTGAATTAAGGTGTCTAATGATAATATTGGTCTGCGGATTTACTGCCGGAACATCTGGTTTGACTTTCAGAATCACAGAATAGGTGAAGCTATTGACTTAGCCGATCGACTCTCAAGGGAGGTAATATCGATCCCGAACGGATTGACTTCTCGATATTCCAAATCGTACATCAATCGAAGGTACCCGTCAATAATGTGTATAAGAATTTGATTCCCTGAGCACGAAGTTATAGCTGCACCGAAAGTAAAGCTTTCGGTAAAGTGTTTGAATCTATACCAATACATACCGTTTTGCGACGAAGCGACTGCATGCTTTAATGCTCATGGCCAGAATTTAGGTGCCAATTGCCAATAATGTACAGCAGACTTGCTCCCGGAATACCTGGTTTGTCTCTCGGAAACATTGGATAGGTGAAGTTATTGTACTAGCCGTTCGACTCTCAAAGAAGGTGGTAATGATCTGGAACGGTTTGACACTCGACCCTCTAATTCACATAGCAAAATAAGGAATGCCTCTACTATAATGTCTTCTGATTTGTTTCCCTGAGCACTAAGCATAACACTCGCTAAATCGCGTTTTGTTCTAGGAAGGTAACGTTTTGCTTATTAAGAATGACACTGTACCATTTGGAAATGTTCTCCGACGGATTGACCTTCTACAATAATATTCATACCCTGAATGAAGGTGTCTATTGTCACAACTGACCAGCGGATATGCCCCCGGAATAATTGGTTTGCCTTTCGGTATCACAAGACGATTGACGGTATTAACGTAGCTGTGCCACCCTCAAGGAAGGTAGTTACGCCCTCGAACGGTTGGACTTTCGATTCTGCTACTCATACCAGAAAGCAAGGTGTATCTCTGATAAAATATCTACTTATATGTTTCCGTGAACATTAAGCAAGACACTACCTACAGGGGGCGGGGGTTCTCGGAGGGTAAGGTGTCCGGTAAGAAATGTATACTAATTCGTCCGACTGAACAACACCTTAAACTCTCGATACATCGGACTAGATCTCCGGAGGATAAGATTTTCAGTACACCGCTTGACATTGTAGCTATTGGTAACGTTCTCAAAAGGCTTGACGCTCTATTTTGATACACAAACTGTGCATTGAGGTATCCATTGCCGATACTGTTCAGTAGATGGACACCAGGGACACCGGCTACGACTGTCGGAGACACACGACATCTGAAGGCATTGACATAGCCGTTCGAACCTGAAAGAAGGTAGTAACAGTCTCGTACGCATTGACCCTCGATCTTGTAATTCATGAATGGAATTAAGGTTCCCGCCAGTAACTGTATACCTGTTCATACCTCAGAACACCGTGTTATACTCCCGATACATCGAGTTAGTTTTTTGATGGGCAAGGCTTTCTCTAAGGACTTTGACGCTACAGATATAGGTAATGTGCTACAACGGCTTGATGGCCTGCTTTAATATGCAAACCGTGAATTAAGGTGACAATTGCCAATACTGTTCAGCGGACATCCTCAAAGTGGTCGGTAACGTTCCCGAACGGTTTGACTGTAGATGTTGATATTCATACACAAGGATGTGATGTCCGTCCCGTAAAATGTCTACCAATTTGTTTCTGGAATCATTAAGCAAGACACTCTCTACAGCAGGACTGGATCTCGGAAGTCATGGTACTCAAAATGGGTATGACTCTATAGGAATTGGTAATTTTCTCCGGCGGTTTGACTCCCATTCGTAATCACAGAATGGCTGAAGCTCCTGACCTTTCCGATTGACTCTCAAAGAAGTTGGTAACGTTCTCGAACTGTTTGACACTTGATCTCCTAACTCATACGTGATATTGAGGTGCCCGTTACTAAAATGTAAACTAATTTGTATCTCTGATTGCGAAGTTATACTCTCGATACAGCGGGTTAGACTTTCGGAGGGCAAGGTCTTCGGTAAAAAGTTTGTCACTATACAAATGGAAAATGTTCTACAACGGCCTCTCTCTCAAGATTAATATTTATACCGTGGGGCAGGGTCTCTATTGCCAATATTCTACAGCCGATTTACTTCTGGAATACGTCGTGTCGCTCCCGTAGTCATAAGATATGTGAAGCTATTGACTAAGCCGTTCGTCTGTCACGTAAGGTTGCAACGTCCTCGAAGTGTTTGACACTCGATCTTCTAAGTCATATATAAAATTAAGGTGGCGTCACTAAACTGTATACCAATATGTTTCCCTAAACACGTAGCTATACCCTCGATACGGCGGGATGCGATCTCGGAAGGTAAGGCATTCGGTAACACGTTTGACTTTATAGCCACTAGTTACGTTCCCACACGGTGTGACGCTATATTTTAATATTCATTCCGCGAATTTAGGTATCTATTGGCAATGCTCTTCAGCGCATTTACCCTTGGATTACCTGGTTAGACTCTCGGAATCATAGGGTAGGAGGAGCTATTGACTTATCCGCTCGTCACTCACGGAAGGTGGCAACGTTCATGATTCGTTTCGCCCTCGATTTTGTAATTCATACATGATATTATGTTGCCCGTCCCTAAAATCTATGCTATTTTGCTTCCCTTACCACGAACTAATACTATCGAAACAGCGGCATAGCTTCTTGGAAGGTACGGCCTTCGGTGTAACGTTGGACACTATACCAATAAGTAACGTTGTACTACAGTGTGACACTGTACTTTAATATTTACAGAGGAAAGTAGTGTATTCAATGCCGATACACTACAGCGGATTTAATCCCGGAATACCTGGTTTGGCTCTCAGAATCGCAGGATAGGTGAAGCTATCGACTTAGCCGTTCGGCGCTCAAAGACGGCTGTAACGTTCTCGAACGGTTTGACACATCGACTTTCTAATTCATACTGGAAATTGAGTTTCCAGTCACCAAAGTGCAAACTAATTCGCTTCTCAGGACACGAAGTTATACTCTCGATACAGCGGGTTAGGTTCTCGGACATTAGGACCTTCCGTAAGAAGATTGACCATATAGAAATTGGGAATGTTCACCGTCGGTTTGACTGTCTAGCTTACTATTCATACCATTTGATTGAGCACGTTTATTGCCAACACTGTTCAGATGATTTACTCCTGGATTTCCTGGCTTGATTCTCGGAATCACAGGATAGGTGACGCTATTGGCTTAGATGTGCGACTCTCAAAGACCGTGGTAACGTTATCGATTGGTTTGGCCATCGATTTTGGAATTCATACATGAAACTATGTGGCCCATCACTAAAACATTTACCAGTTTACATCTCTGGGCACGAAGTTATACTGTCAATACAGCGAGTTATTTTCTTGGAAGATACGGCCTTCGGTAAAATGTTTGACTCCATACGAATAGGAAAAGATGTACAAACGTTTGACTCTCGACATTAATATTCATAACGAGAAATAAGCTGTCTATTGCCAAATACTATTCAGAGTACTCCTCCCTGAATACCCGGTATGACTCTCGGATGCAGAGAATAGGTAGAGCTCTTTGACTTGCCCGTTTATCTCTCACAGAAGGTGGCAACGTTCTCGAGCTGTTTGACATTCGATATTTAAATTCATGCATGAAATTAAGGTGCTCGTCTCTGAAATGAATACTAATTTCCTTCCCTGAACACGAAATTATACTCTCGATACAGCG
>NIJG01001354.1:3585-16350 GCA_002201625.1 Euglossa dilemma | reverse complement strand
TTACTCTCTTCCTTAATATTCCTACCATGAATAACGGAGCATATTGCCAATACTGCACAGTGATTCTACTCCCGGATGTCCTGGTCAGACGCTGAAAATAACAGAAGTGTTCAGATGATCAAATTGGAATGCATTCTAGAAACGGACACTTTAATTCTATATATGGATAAGAAGATCGAGTGTCAAACCATGCGAGAATATTATCACCTGCTTGGAGGTCGAACCGCCATATCAATAGCTTCACCTATCCTGACATTCCGTGTGGCATACCAGGAATTCCGGGGGTCAAGACGACTGCACAGTATTGGCCGTGGGATCCGTAATTCACTGTATGTATATTAAGGTGCACTGTCAAACCGTGGGATAACGTTACTAATAATTAGAGACTGAATATTTCTACCCAAGACCTTGCACTTCCAAAATCAATTCCGCTGTGTCGAGACTCTCACGTAATGTAGACTGAAACTAATTAGAGGACATTGGGTGAATGAATAATAAAGTATACAGTAAAACCGATGAGGAGTGTTACCACTAATTATGCAGAAAATCTTTTTACCGTAGAGCTAGCTTTCGAAAACATACGCTGTTGTAGCGAGAGTCTCACGTAATGAACACGGAAACAAATTTGTGTTAATAGGAGTTCATTTTAACTAAAATTTTATTCAAGCATAGCATTATCGAGATTCACACCTTTCGAGAGTGTGACCACCTTCTATGAAAGTCGATCAGCTAAGTCAACAGCATCACCTATCCTCTTACCCCGAGAATCAAGCCAGATATTCCAATAGAATAGATATTCCAAGATATTCCAAGAATCAAACCAATGCACAGTATTGCCAATGGGCACCTTGATATACGGTATGTATGATAATGTAGAGAGTAAATGCGTTCGAGAACGATTCCACTTGGTATAGAGTCAAACTTTTCTCCGAATAACCCTAGTTATCGAGAATACCTCCTAGCTGTAGCCAGAGGCGAACTTAATGTTGAGGGATACAAATTATTCAACATTGCAGCAAATATATTCCTCCACTTTATGTATGGATTGCAAAATAGGCTGACAAACCGTTCGAGAACTTTACAGAACTCTTCGGAGCAAATCCACTATGTCAAAAGCATCTCCAACCCTGTTTTTCTGAGAGAAAAACCACCCATTCCAGGGGTCAAACCACGGTGCAGTATTGACAATAGACACCTTGATTCACGGTATGAGTAATGTAGTAGAATAGAGAATGGCTCTTGACTTGAATGGAGTCTCAATCAGTTAGATAATCTACAACTTGGTACAGATCGAAATTTTCATCGAAGAGGTATACCTTTCGAGATCCTGATCTGCTATTGCGAGATTCAAATGAGATATCCAGGTATCAAACCATTCCACATTGCACAAAATGGATAGCTCTATTTAAGGTATGAATTGCAACGTCGAGTGACGCATCTGTGACCGTTACTACTGCGTTCTAGATCCTCACCGATGTGTGACCTTTCCTGTTATCCCAAGAGTTACAGCATGACGACCGGCAGTGAAACCACTGCATCGTACTGATAATGGACACCGTAATTCACGCCATGAATGTTAATATCGAAAGTCAATGTGTTCATAATCGTTTCGACCGTGTTCAGAGTCGAGGCACAGATTCTTTAGCTGTACCTATCGTGTTAAACCGACAGTCAAACCGGGACTTTCAGGAGCATATCCGCTGCATAGTATTGAAAATAGACACCGTGTTTTGCGGTATGAATGAAAAAATAGAGAGACAAACGGTTAGGATCGCTACTGCTAATAGCAGAGTCAAACCATTCACCGAAGGACTATACCTTTCAAATACTTGACAGGCGACTGCGAAAGTCGGTCTGCGCATTTCACGAAGCAAGCCGTTGCACACTGTAGAAAATGCAGTGCTCTGTTCAAAATATGAGTGCTGCTGTTGAGCGTCAAACTGATGAAAAACGGTACCCCTGTTTTCCAGAACCACATTGCTGGGACAATACCCTCACCTATCCCATTATTCCGTGAGTCGACACAGGTCTTCCGAGAGTAAAACGACTGAATAGTATTACCAGTGGACACATTAGTTGACGGTATGAATATCAACTTCGAGAGATAAACCCTTCGCGAACGTTGTAATTTGCTACGGAAACAAACATATTACCGGAAATATTACCTTCCGAGTACATTACACGCGGTAGCGAGAATTCAGCTTATTAAACACGGAATCAAATTAATTTCAGGTACGAATAGTCAAATCAAGAGCCATACCGTTCGTGCACGTTATCATATTTTTGAGCGTCGAACCTTTCAGGAAATAACTTCACCCATGCTCTTAATCCGTGAGTCAAAGCAGGTATTCCGTATGTGAAGACACTGTTGAGCATTCGAAATACACATCATGACTCACGTCATGATTTCAAATGTAGGGAACCTTACCTTTGAAGAATAGTACAACTTGGTATAGATTTAAACTCTTTACCGAAGGCTTATTCTTTTCGAGAACCTGACCGGCAACTGTGAGTGTAAGACTGCGAATTCCTGGAACCCAACCCTTGCACATTGTAAATAATCGAGAGCTCTATTCAAGGTATGAATGGCAAAGTCGTGTGTCTGATCGTTGGAGGCCGCTACGACTACTTCCCAGAACCGCACCGCTAGGTGATTACCTTCAACTCTCCTGTAAATGCGAGGGTAAGACTAGGACATCCGGGAGTGAAGCGACAGCATAGTATTACCAATGTACACCATAATTGATGGTATGAATATTAAGGTCGCGAGACAAACTCTTCCGCAGCGTTATCAATCGAGAATGTGTCGATCTTTCTACCGAGGAAATTACCATCCGAAACATAGCATGCTGTATCGAGGTTCTAGCTTAAAGGTCGCGGTAAGATATTTGGGAATGCTGTAGCAGATGGACACATTAATTTCATGTATGAATAACAAAATCGACACTGTACTCGGACATCAGCACTATCTCCATTTCCGACGTTCGAACCGCTATTTCAATGGCAACGCCAATACTGCTATTCCGAGAGTCAGACCATGACTTCCTGGAGTCAAACCACTGGACAGTATTATCGATAGGCACTTTAATCCACAGCATGAATACGACTGCTGAATGTCAACCCGTTGCAGAACCTTGCCTATAATTACAGAGACAAACTTTATCCGTAGAACTTACCCTCCGAGAACCTAACCCGCTGCATCGAGAGTCTACCTCCATTTTCGGGGAAATAAGTAAGTCCATGTTGCAGCCAATGGGCACCCTAGATGTGTGTATAATTAGCAAAGTCGAGAGTCAGACCGTTCGAGAAAGTTCCTACCTTTTTTGAAAGTCGAACAGCTAAGCAATAGCTCTACCTATCCTGTTGTTCCGACACTCAGATCAGCACCTTCAGGAATCGATCGTGTGTACAGAATTGATAATAGATACCTTAATTCAGTGTTAATATGAAACTAGAGAGCTAAACTGTTCGAGAAAGTTTCCACTAATTATACAGTCAAGCCTTTTACCGAATATATAACCTTCCGAGAACCCAACCCGATTTAGGGGGAGTCTAACGTAATGTTGACAGGAACAAGTTAGTGGACCTTGTAGCAGACGGACTCCTTAAGTTGATGTAGGAAGAGCAAAGTCGAGAGTCTACACGGTCGAGATCCTTACGACTTTAGTTGTGAGCCGAAGCGCAATGCCAATAACTTCACCTAACCTATTATTCCGGAAGACAGCCCAGCTATTCTGGGAATCAATTAACTGCACACTATGGGAAATAGGCACCATAATTCGCGGTACGAATAGTAAAGTAGAGAGTCAAACCGTGGGAGAACGTTACCACTAATTATTGCGCCATACTATTTACCGAAGGCCGTATCGTCCGAGAACCAGTTCCGCTGTATGGACAGTGTAGCTTAATGATCGCGGAAACAAATTAGTGGGCACAGCAGTAGACGAGCACTATAATTTCATGAATGAATAGCAATATCGAAAGTCAATCCCTTCGAGAACGTTACCACCTATATTGATACTCGAACGGCTAAGTCAATAGCTTCACATGTCCTGCTGCTCCGAGAGTCAGACCAGGACTTCCGGGAAGCAATCCACAGCATTTTATTGCTAATAAACACGGCAATTCATGGGACGAACATTATCATCGCAACTTGCATGGCGAATATCTGCGCAGGTCCGATAACTTCAGTTATTTGCATCAAATATACAATCATACATTTTATTAAATTCTTCGGTAAGTAATTTCGTATTCTCCCGATAGTGAAATTAA
Organism: Euglossa dilemma; assembly: GCA_002201625.1. Lineage (NCBI taxonomy): Eukaryota > Metazoa > Arthropoda > Insecta > Hymenoptera > Apidae > Euglossa > Euglossa dilemma. Next base: position 12,078 of record NIJG01001354.1, on the reverse strand, counting down.
TTGCGTTCGATTGTACGGTATATAATTTCGTTTTTCCCAAGCGGAGAACACCATCGGTACAATTTCGCAGGCAAGTATACACTTAATCCGCATGAAGCAGAAAAAAGAAGTTACATTCCGGTAAACCAACCTTATTATGTATTCAGACGCTGAACCGCTGGAACTTCTCGCTTGAATCAGGCTATGGAAGTGAATCACGCGTTTGCGATGGGAATTAAATGTCAAGTTAATATACGATACTTACGCAGAATTTGTATCACTGGAATTTCTTTGCGCGCATGGAGCGGAGAAAATATAAAAGTTGTTACTTTAAAAGCGATTTTCTATCCAAGTCCATTTATTTCAGTCGCTGCATCAAATATATACGCCTTCATTGTAGTATGATTTTCCGAATGTAATTTCGTTTTTTTCCCCACGGAGGATCTAATTCTAGCAGGGCGATCGGAAAATAATTTCGTTTCCACCGAAGTGCGGACGTAAATATATTCTTTCACAGCCAATTTTAGAATTAGGCCGAATGGAAAATTGGAACGGAATTACTTTCTGTAACAACGCAATAATACCACGTATCCTGACACTGAAGGGCTTAAACTTTTGGTTTGAGACATGTGGCGCAATGGAATAGCGCGTTTGCGATGAGATTCAAGAGTCACGGTAAAAATGCGATATTCTCGATCATTTCGTAACATTGGAACGTATTTGCAACACGGAGCAGAGAAGCAATAAAAATCGATCCTTTGCCAACAATCTTCTGCAAAGTCCGTTGATTTTTGTGATTTGCATCAATAATTCGCTCTTTCATTGTGTTAAGCCTCTTGGAGTGTAATTTCGCTTTTTCTCGATAGAGGACCTAACTGTATTATCTTGGTAGGAAAGTAATTTCGTTTCTTCCCGTCAAAGGACCAAACTTTATTAGACTGTTAGGAACGAATTTCGTTCTCTCTGAATAAACAACGTAGACGTACTCTTTCACATCCAATTTCAGTATCAGTGCGCAAGAAAAATAGGAACAAGAAATTATTGTGGACAATAATGCTTATTCTGACGCAGAAACCCTGAAATTTCTCGATTGATTCGTACTTCACGAAAGAATAGCTCGTTTTGGATAGGAATCATACATCCTGGAATATGGGATGCCCTTGTTGATTTCCCATCATTGCAAGGTATGTGCGCACATACAGGTGAGAAACTATATCAATCGTTACATTGGCAGCGAATTTCTGTCCAAAGTATAATATATCAGTCGTTTGCATCAAATACTCACTCATTCATAGTATTAGCTTTTACGGAGAGCAATTTTGTTCTTTCCCGATAGAGGTCAAGATTGTATAAGAATGTTCAGAATGTAATTTCGTGTCCACCCGATAGAGGACCTAATTCTACTTGGTTGCTCTGAAAGTAATTACGTTTCTTTCCGAATAGAGGACGCAAATGTATTCTTTCGCAGCCAACTTCACAATTAAGCTCTTGAAGAAAGAGATAAACCTAATTGCTATAGGAACATCCACTAATACCACGTATTCTGGCGCAAAAACACTGAAACTTCTCGGTTGAATCGTGTATCGCAACGAATAGCGTCTGTGCCATGGGAATCAAATGCACGTATGAATGCGATACTCACGTTTATTTCGAATCATAGGTACTTGCTTTCTCACATAGAGCGAAGAAACCATAAGAATCCTTTTTTGACTTTCAACTTCTGTCCAAATTCGTATGTGTCAGTCGTTAGCATAAAATATGCACCAATTATTTGTATTAGGAATTTTCGACAGAAATTTCGAATTCTCGCGATGACGGGCCTAATCGTATAATCTGGTTCGGAAAATAATTTCGTATATTCCTCATGGAGGACATAACTGTATTATGTTGTACGGAAAGCCATTTCGCTTCTGCGCGACAGTGGACCTTATAGCATTATTTTGTTCCTCTGTAATTTCGTTCTTTCCTGACGGAGGTCCTAATTTTATTAGGTTGTTCGTAAAGTAATATCGTTTCCTCAGACCAGAATACGTATATGTAATCTTTCGCGGTCAACTTCACAGGTATGTAGAGTGGAAAGAACGGTATTATTGTCTGGACAATAGCAGGTATACTGAGTCTCAAACGCTGATACTTCTCGCTTCAATAGTGCTATGCATTTGAATCGTGCGTTGGCGATGGGAATCAAAAGTCACGTAAATATGAAATTCCCACCATGATATTGCATAATTGGAATGTATGTGTGCTCATAGAGGGGAGAAACTATAATGAATGTTACTTTGACTGTGAATTTCTGACAAAATCAGATTATTACAGTCGTTTACAGCAGCTATACATTCAATCATTGCATTATGTTTCTCCGAAAGCAGCTTCGTGCTTTCCTTGTAGAGTATCTAATTGCATCATGTTGTTCGGAAAGTAATTTCGTTTTTTCCCGGCGGAGGATGAAATTGTATTTCGTAAATCGGAAAGTCATTTCGTTTATTCTGAACAGTAGTGAAAATGTATCCTGACACAGTGAACTACACAACTAAGCGACAGGAGAAAAAGAAAACGAAATTTCTTACCGTACAACCTAACAATAACGCATATCCTGAGGCTGAAGTGCATAAATTTCTCAACTGAATGGCGCTTTGCAAGCGAAACATCACGTATATTTGAGATATTCAAGATTATTTTGATCAATTGGAAGGAATTTGCGTGTTCAGATGGGAGAAGTTTCAAAATCAGTACTTCCACCGCGAAATTCTGTTGATATCAGAATAATTCAGATCCTTAGAATCACATATAGGATCATTCAAAGTAATGGGATTTTCGTAAAGTGGTCTCCAGCTTACCGACATAGGATCTAACTGCATTAGGCTATTCGGATGGTAAGATCGTTTTTTCCAGATAGAGAACCCAATTTATTTATATCGTTCAGATAGTGATTTCGTTTCTTTACTATGGATGACATAATTGTATTAGATCGGTCAGAAAGAAATTTAGTTTTTTCCCTACGGAGAACCTAATTGTAAGAAGAAGTTCGGAAAGTAATTTCCTTCTTCCCGCACAGAGAAAATAATGTATTCTTTAAAAGTCAACTTTATAGTTAAGCAGCTTGAAAAGAAGATCGAAATTAATTTCCGAAGAACCCAACAAAGACAAGAATTCCGACGTTGAAACGCTGAAATTCCTCTTTCGAATCCTGTTTCGCACGTGATTCGCGCGTTTGCTGCGGGAACGAAATGTCACGTAAATGTGCGATACTCACGTTGATTTTGCATGATTGGAATATACCTGAGCACCAATAGCGGAGAAATTACAAAAATCGTTACATTAATTGCGAATTTCTGTCCAAATCCGCTTATTTCGGTCGTTCGCGGCAAATATACAATCATTCATTGTACTTGGTCTTTCGGATAGTAATTTTCGTTCTTCCCGGCAGAGTACGTGTTTGTCTTAAGTTTCTTGGCAGGGAATTTCGTTTCATCCCGATAGAGGACATATTTGTATTCGGTTGTTCGGTAATAATTTCGTATTTTTCAATCAGAGGTGGAATATGTATTCCATTGCAGCCAACATCGCTCATAAGCCGCATGGAAAAAAGAAAAAACGAAATTTCCCTCCGAACAAGTAATAATAGCACGTACTATGACGCTGAAACTCTGAAATTTATTATTTGTACCGTGTATCGCAATCGAACCGAGCGTTTGCAATGCGAATCAAATGTCTGGTGGAATTGCAATACCTGCGTTTATTTCGCACGACTGGAACGTATTAGCGAGCATGAAGGGGTGAAACTTTGTGAATCGTCACTTTGACTGCGTGTTCGTCCCCAAATACGTTTATTTCAGTCGTTTGCCTAAAATACACACTAATTAATTGTATTTCGTTTTTCGGAAAGTAATTTCGTTTCTACTGAATGGAGGATCTAATCGTGTTATGTTGATTGGAATGTAATTTCATTTTTTCGAGACGAAGACCTAATTCTATTAGATTGCTTCGGAAAGTACGTTCGCTTTTTCCGGACAGAGGAAGTAGATATATTTTCCCACCAGCATCTTCACCAGTAAGCCGTATGGAGCAAAAGCTGAATTGCTTTCCGAACAACCGAAGAATAACTCGTAATCAGAGACTGCAGCGCTGAAGTCTCTCGATTGAATATGGCATAGCAACCGATTTGCGCAAATGCGATGGGAGTCGAATGTCCCGCAAATATGAGGTTCTTACGCCGATTTTGCAAGGTTGGAACGTGTTTGAGCGCATAGAGCGAATAAACTATGAAAATCGTTACTTCGTCAGCGGTTTTCAATCCAAATCCGTCTATTTCAGTAGTTAACATCATATATTCAATCATTCATTGTACTAGCTTTAAGTTGAACAAGCCAATAATGGCACGTATTCTGACGCCGAAGCGCTGAAATTTCTTACTTAATTCAGTATTCGCAATTACATCTCACGTTATCGATGGGAATGAATAGTCATGCAAAATAAGACACTCAGGATAATTTCGCATCAGTGGAACACATTTGGACAAATAGAGTTGGGATGCTATAAAAGTCGTTACCTTGACTGCGAACTTCTGTCCATACCCGTTGATTGCATTGGTTTGTGTCAGGTATGCACTCATTCATTGTATTAGGTTGCGAATGGAATTTCGTTTTTCCCGACTGAGGGCCTACTTGAAACAGGTTGTCCTGAAAGTAATTTCATTTTTTCCGAACAGAGGATGTAATCACATCCTTTCACAGACAACTTCATAATTTCCCCACGTAAAGAAAAAGCGAAACTTCTTTCAGAACAATCCTATAATGTCACATATTCAGACACATATACGCTGAAATATCTCCTTGAATCGTGCTTCGTTAGTGAGTCGCGCATTAAGGATGGGTATAAAATGTCACGAAAGTATACGATACTTAAGTTGATTGCGCATCATTGAAACGAATTTGGGCGTATGCAGCGTACGAAATACCAAAACCGTTAATTTTACGGAGAACTATAATCCAAATACGACTGTTTCATTATTTGCGCCAAGCATACACACATTCAATTTATTAGGTCTTTCAGATAGTAGTCTCATTTTCTCGCTATAGTGCTCCTAATTGCATTACATTGTTCTGAATGTAATTTCGTATTTCCACGCTCAAAGCGTGCTGCGCAAGTGAATCAAGCGTTTATGATGGGAATGAAATGTCACGTACATATGAGATACAATTCAGTTTCGCATTATTCAATGATATTTGCTCTCATACAGCCAGGAAACAATAAAAATCGTTACTTTGATAGCCAATTTCTGTGCATATTCGTTTTTTTCAGTCGTATGCAGAAAATTTACACTGACTCCTTCTGGTAGGTTTTTCGGAAAGTAATTTCGATTTTTGTCGATGGAGGACCTAATAGTATTTGGTTGTTTCGAATGTAATATCGTATTCTCCGATCAGTGAAAGTGAATGCACTTTTCCACAGCAAACGTCACGACTAATCTGCATGAAACAAGAAACATCTTACTTTCCACAGGATCCAACGAAAATACATATTCTGTTGCTGAAACGCAGAAATTTCTCGTTTGATATGTGTAACGCAGTCAAATCGAGAGTTTGCGATTGGAATCATGTGCCACGTTAAATATACGATACTCACGCAGATTATGCACCACTGGGACGTATTTGGGCGTAAAGAGCAGGGAAACTATAAGAATCGTTACCTTGACAGCGAGTTTCAATCCATTGCATCCACGTTCATTTCGCATCATTGGAAAATATTTGCGAGCATACAGGGAGAAACTATAAAGGTTGTTACATTGATATCGAATTTTTGTCCAAACCCATCGATTTTAGAGGTTTGCTTCAAGTATACACACACTGAATATATTACGCCTATCAGTAGGAAACTTCGTTCCTTCCCGACGAAGCACATGGCTGTATTTGGTTGTTCGGAAAGTAATATCGTGTTTTCCGAACAGATGACGTAAATGTCCTCTTTCGCAGCCAGCTGCACAATGAAGTCGCATAGAAATAAACGGAGTTACTTTTCGGACAATCCAATAGTTGCACGTATTCATCTGCCGAAACACTGAAGTTTCTCGATTGAATCGTAATTCTCAAGTGAATCACGCATTTGGGGTGGGAACGAAATGCCACGTAAATATGTGATACACACTTTGATTTCGTACCATAGGAATGAATTTGTGTGCATAGAGCGGGGAAACTGCTCGCTGTTGTGTAACATCGTTTGATATCTCACTTATATCAGTCTACGGGGTATATATTCCTCTCCCTAGTATTAAACAGTATTCCGGACTTTCAGTCAGACTGCCGCCCGGCACGGGATCATTTTGTAGAAGTGAAGCGATGAATAGCGGCGTTTCATATCGTATCATCCACTTAAGGCTTCACAGCGAAGCGAACCACGATTACGGCGTCCCGATAAACACCGTTACACACACGCACGCACTTCGCACACCACTTCACCTGCAACACAAAACATTCGCCACTGAACTTAGATCCGCGAAGCGCCACGAGACACGTTTACACTGCTCGGTGACGAACGAAGGAATTTAAGGAAACCTAAGCAATACCTATTTCGACCCATATCACACAATCAAACCCACCCGTCTAATTAATATATTCATAACTGGCATTTAATAATTCTGATAAGTTATTTCCTATTTTTGTTTAATTCTTTCATGGCCGAAACATGTCTGTCCGAGAACCTAACACAAACCCGAGAACATAACCAAAATTTACACAAAACCAGACACGCACTATAAAATGGCAGACCATTCCACTCACCCATATATTGTACATATTACAAGAATTTAATATTTCTATCTAGTTATTTGCTGTTTTTCTTTAGTTTTGCAAGTCGGATACATGTATGTCCGCGAACGAAATCCAAACCCGAGAACGCAACAGAAATTTACCAAAAACTTCACCCGCCCGTTACATGGCAGTCCAATTCACCTCCACATTAATCGTATCTATTGTTAGCTACTTAATAACCCCTATTTTCCTATAATCTATCCCGTTGTAGCGAGAATCTAACTCAAAGTCCCGGGAAATAAATTAACGGACATTGTAGCTGATGCACCCCTTAATTTAATGTATGAGTTACAGAGTCGGGAGTCAAACGGTGCGAGATATTTACCACTCATTTTGAGAGTCCATACGCTTAGTAAACATAGTTGAAGAACGTTAGAGAACTTGATATATAGTCAAAATTTCACAGAAGGCCTACAGCTTTCGAGGAGCTGACCCACTATTGCGAATGTCACACTGCGAATCCTGGGATCCAAGCCATTGCACATTGTGCAAAATGGAGAGCCCTATTTAGGATATGAATGGCAAAGTCGAGTGTCAAACCATTCCAGAACATAATCACCTATATTGAGAGTCCGAAGCGCTAGGTCCATATCTTCATATATCCTGTGGTTTATATGGTCTTCTGTAAAAAGTTTGATTCTATCGTTTTCCAACGATTTGACGCTCTACTTTCATATTGGTAGTCTGAATTAGTGAGTCTATAGCGAATACTCCACCGGGGCGGGACTGCCGGAATTCCTCGTTTTACTCTCGAAATAACAGGATAGGTTATGCTGTTAACTTAGTGGTTCGAATCCGAAGAGAGATGGTAACGCACTCGAACGATTTGACTCTCGGCATAACAGAAAATACCAAAATAGACTTATCTAATGCCTATAATAAATACATTAAATGGACGTGTGCATTATTCCGTCTTCTACGGGGCCGGTTAAGTGTTGGGTAAGTTTCGCTTGCGTTCACCGGTTTGAGTAAAGTTCTCGGACATATATGTGTTGCACATGCAAAAATTAATCAGATACATTATATAATACTGAACAGAATTTTGAAATGCCAATATTAAATACTTTTATCAGGCGGTAGTATTTGCCTGCCTTAGAGGGGGTGGGATTGGTTTTGGATAAGTTTCATATAGGTTCTCTGGTTTTGGTCTGGTTCTTGGAAATGCGGGTGTCGAGCATGCAGAAATTGAACAGAAATTGAAAGTATCTAAATAAAACTGTCAAATGCACATAATAAATACATTAATTAGTAGGGTGGATTACCTTGCCTAGTAAAGGGCGGATTATGTTACGGCCGGGTTTCGGATAGGTTCTCGAGTTTGGATACGGTTCTCAGATGTACGTGCTTCGGATATGTAGAAATTAATCAAAAACAGGATATAACTAAATTGTATTATCAAATGAAAATAACAAAAACATTAAATGGGCTGGAACATTTGTCTGCATTGTAACGGCTGGTTAGGTTTTGTGTGGTATTCCGTTTGGTTCTTGGATTTGGCTCAGGCTCTCGGACATACATGTTTCGCGCATGCAGGAATTAAGCAGAAGCAGGAAATAACTATATAGATTCATTAAATAGCATTAACATATACTTTTAATGGACGTGAGGAATGGTCTGCCTTGTCGCGGTCCTGTTAGGTCTTGGGTATGTTTCGGCTAGTTTCTCGGTTTGGGTTACGTTCACGTAGATACATCTGTCGCAAATGCAG
>NIJG01001352.1:5824-26525 GCA_002201625.1 Euglossa dilemma | reverse complement strand
TCGGGAACGTTACCTCATTCTTTGAGACACGAACGGCAAAGTCAATTGCTACACTTATCCTGAGATTCCGAAAGCCAGAGTAGGTTTCCGGGAGTTAATCCGTTGATCGGTATTGCCATAGTCGCCTTAATTCGCGGTTTGAATTTTAAAGAAGACCGTAAAACCGTTTGAGAATGCTACGCAGTTTGTATAAAGTCAGAAGCATTACTGGAGACCTAACCCTCCGAAAGCCTAACGCGCTGTACCGAGAGTATGACATGGAGTTCAGAGGATCAAAGTAGTATATATTTTAGTGACATGAAAGATGGTCACAAACAGTTTTTGACCCATGAACCTTCGTTAATATTCAAACACTAAATTAAGGTGTCTATTGCAAATACAGTTCAGCCGATTTACTACCGGAATACCTGGTTTGAATCTCGGAATCGCAGGATAGGTGAAGCTGTTCAGTTAGCCGTTCATCTCTCACAGAACGTGGCAACGTTCTCGTGCGCCTTGGCGCCCGATCTACTCATTCGTAATGAAATTGAGGTGCCCGTCACAAAAATGCTTACTAATTTTTTTCCTATGAATACGAAGTTATACTCTCTGTACGGCGGGATAGCATCTCCGAAGTTTGGGCTATCGGTAAAATTTTTGACTCTATTCCAATAGGTAGTGTTCTTCAACGGTTTGGCTGTCCGCTTTTATATTCCGACCGTGAATTGAGGTGTCTATTGTCAATACGGCTCAGCGGCTTTACTCCAGGAATAAGTGGTTTGACGCTCGGATCCACAGGGTGGGTGGAGCCACGGGCTTATCCGCCTTACTCTCAAAGAGGGTGCTAACATTTTCGAGCGGTGTGAGGATCGATCTTCTAATTCATGCATGACGTTAAGAGGCCCGTCACAGACAAGAATAATAATTTCTTTCTCTGGATACGATATTATACTCTCCATACAGCCGGTTATTACATCAGAGGGTAAAGTCTTCGGTACGACGTTTGACTTTACACCAATTGGTATCGTTCTCAAATGGATTGACGCTCTGCATTATCTTTCAAACCGTGAATTAAGGTGTCTATTGTCAATACTGTTCAGCGGACCCTCAGAATCATAAGTATAGGTGGAGCTGTTGACGCAGCCCTTGGACCCTCAAAGAAGGTGGGTTCGTTCTCGAACGGCTTGACTGTCGGTTTCTCTATTCGCACATGAAAATAATGTGTCCGGCTGCCGAAATGTCTACTCATCTGTTCCTGTTGAAACTACGCAAGACAATCGCTACAGCATGCCAATTTGTAACGTTATCCTACGGCTTGCCTCTCTACTTTAACTTCATACCGTGAATTAACGTGTGTATTGCAAATAGTGTTCAGCGAATTTGGTCGAGGATAACCTCGTTCTTCTCATGGAATCACATGATAGGAGGAGATATTGACTTATCCGTTCGACACTCAAAGAGGTTAGGTATGTTCTCGAGCGGTTTGACCCTCGATCTTCTAAATCATACATGGGGATAAGGTGCTTGTCAGTCAAATGAAGACTAAGTCCCTTTCCTGAACTCGAAGTGATACTCTCATTGAAGGCGGTGAGTGTCGCGGACGTTAACTCTATTTGTAAATATTCGACTTTACAGAAATTTGTAACCTTCTAAAACGTTTTGACGCTCTACATTTGTATTCAAACCGTCCATTAACGTGTCTACGGCCGATAATATTCAGCGCATTTACTCCCGGAATACCTGAATTGATTTTCGTAATTACAGGATAGGTGAAGCTATTGACTTAGCCGTTCGACTCTCAAAGATGGTGGTATCGGTCTCGCACGGTTCTTCCATCTGTCCTCTAACTCAAATATTGAAATAAGGTGCCCATCATAAAGCGTATACCAACTTGCTTCTCTGAACACGAAGCTACAGTCTCGCTACAGCGGATTAGTTTCACGGAAGGTAAGGCCTTCTGTGAAATGTTTGACACTATACCTATAGGTAACGTACACCAAAGGTTTGAAGATCTACTTTAGTATTCATACCGTGAATTAACATGTCCTTTGGTTGCTCTGCCCTGTGGATTTACTCCCGGAGTACGTGATCTGATTCTCGGAATCAGAGGATAGGTGAAGCTGTTCGACTTAGCTATTCGACTCCCGAAGAAGGTTGTAACGTTCTCGGGCGGTTTTATTTTAGATTATGGTATTGAATCAAGAAAATGTGGTGCTCGTCTGCTAGTATGTCTGCTAGTATGTCTGCCAATTTGTTACCGTGAATATTAAAGAAGACACTGGTTACAGTGGAATAAGTTCTCGGAAAGGAGGACATTCGGTAAATATAATGACACTATGACAACAGGTAACGTTCAACGACGGTTCAACTCTGTACGTTAACATCTACAGCCGGAAATAGGGTGTCTAATGCCAGTGCGGTACGCCAGATTTACTCCTGTTGTACCTGATTGATCTCTCGGAATCAGACGAATGGCGACGCTATAGACTTATCCGTTCGAAACTCAAACAGGGTGGTAGCGTTCACGAATCGTTTGAACATCGGTTTTCTGATTCCTACATAGAATTAATGAGCCCGTCCCTAAAATGTATATTAATATGCTCCTCTGACCACGAAGTTATACTCTCGACACAGCGGGTTAGCTTCTCGGCAGGTACGGCCTTCTGTGAGAAGTTAGAATCTATACCAATAGGAAACGATGTACAGCTGTGCGACTCAGTACTTAAATATTCACACCGAGAAGTATGGCTCTTAATGCCGTTATTGTACAGCGGATTTACTCCCGGTATATCTGGTATCACTCTCGGAATCACAGGGTACGTGAAGCTATTGACTTAGCCGATCGAATCTCATAGTAGGTGGTAATGTTCTCGAAAGGTTCGACCCTCGTTCTTCTAATTCATACATGAAATTAAGGTGTTTGTCACTAATATGTTTACTAACATGATCCTCTAATCACGAAGTTATACTTTATATTCGGCGGGTTAGGTTCTCCGAAGGTAAGGCTATCTGTAAAATGTTTGACGCTAAACCAATAGGTAACTTTGTAGAACGGTTTGACGGTCTGGTTTAATATTCATGCCGCCAATTGAAGTGTCTGATGCCGATAGTGTATAGTGGAATTAATGCCGAAAAAGCTGGTTTGACTTTCGGTAGCACAGGACTGGTAAAACTTTAGACTTCGCCGTACGACTCTCAAAAAGAGTGGTAACATTCTCGAACGATTTGATTCTAGATGCTGAATCTTCAACATGAGAATGTGGATTCCATCCGCTAAAATGACCATTAATTTGTTTCCGTGAATATTAAGCAAGACACTCGATACAGCGGGTTGGGTTCTTGGAAGATAAGGTATCCGGTATGGAGTATGATGTTTTAGGAATTGGTAAACATTCTCAAACGGTTTGACTCTGTTCTTTTATATTCATACCGTGATTTATGATACCTACTGCCAATCATGTTCAATGCACTCACTCCTGGAATACCTAGTCTTACTCTCGGAATCACAGGATATGTGTAGCAAGTGGCTTAGTCGTTCGATTCTCAAAGAAGGTGGTAACTCTCTCGGACCGTTAGACAATCGATCTTCGTATTGATACATGAAATTAAAGTCTCCGACTGCTAAGATGTCTACTAATTCGTTCCTGCGGACTCGAAGCAAGACAATCGCGATGGCGGCTTGCGTTATAGGAATGTAAGGTGTAGTTTAAGAAGTATGTGATTATAGCAATAGTTTATGTTCTCCAACGTACTGCCACTCTACTTTAATATTCAAACCGTGAACTAAGGTGTCTACTGCCAACAATCTTCGGCGGATGTACTCAAGGAATTCCAGGCATGACTCTCGGAAACACAGGATTTGTGACGCTATTGACTTAGCAGTTCGAATGCCATTGAATGTGGAAACGTTCTCGAACTGTTTCATATTCTATCTTCGAATACATACATGAAAATAAGGTGCGCGTCTCTAAAGGGTGTAATAATTTGCTTCTCTGAACATGAAGTTATATTGTCGCTACAGCGGGTTAGCTTCACGAAGCTAAGGCCTTCTTCGAAAGGTTTGACGCCATATCAATTGGTAACGTGCTACAACAGATTGACTGCGGATATTAATATTCATACCGCGAAATAGGGTGCCTAATGCCCATACTGAATAGCAGATTTACTCGCGGAATACCTGCTTTGACTCTCGGAATCATAGGACCGGTAAAGCTGCAGACTTAGCCGTTCGATACTGAAAGAACTGTATATCGATCTAAAAGGGGTTGAGTCTGAATATACTAACTTACACATGAAACTAAGGTTCCTGGTAACATTCTGGGATGGTTTGACATACGATCATCCAATTCATACTTGAAACGATGGTGCTCGTCAATAAAATGCATACTAATTTGCTACTCCGAACACGAAATAATGCTTTCGATCCAGCGGGGTAGCTTCTCTGATAGTTACGTATTCGGTAAGTAGAATGACTTTATACCAATTGGTTACGTTCCCCGACGGTTTGACGGCCTGCTATAGTATCGAGGCCGTGAACTAAATTGTCTATTGCCAATACTGTACAGCGCATTTACTCCCGAATAATGATTCTGAAAGTCAAACCAAGATCTCCGGAAGTAAATCCGCTTTACAGAATTGGATCTTTACACCATACCTCCAGTTATAAATAAAATACAGAGTCAAACAGATGTGGAACATTACGAATTGGCATAGAGTCAAAGTGCTTACCGACGGCCTAACCTTCCGAGAACGCCTGTAGTGCTTGGCTTCTTTAGAGTTCATCGGAAAAAATTAGTAGACATTTTGGCAGAAGGACACCTTATTTTCATGTACGATTAGGACGATCGAGAGACAAGCGGTGCGAGCACGATGCCACATTCTTCAAGACTCCAACCACTAAATCAATGGATACACCTGTCCTGTCATTCCGAGGGTCAAATCAGTTATTCCAGATGTCAACTCGCTGTACAGTATTGGCAATAGGCCATTTAATTCACAATATGAATATTAACGTTGTAGGTCAAGCCGCCGAAGAATATTACCAATTGGTATAGAGTCATTCTTATTGCCGAAAACATTCCCTTCCTAGGACCTAACACGCTGTAGACAGTGTCATGCTTAGTACCCACGGAAGCAAGTAGGCATTATCGCTAAAGCACAACATATTCTCAAATATGAATTAGAGGATTGAGAGTCAAACCGCTCGAGAACGATGCCGTCTTCTGTCAGAGTCGAACCGCTACTTCTGTAGCTTCGCCTATCCTATGATTCGTAGAGTCAAACCTGGTATTCCGAGAGTAAATCTGCATTTCAGTGTGGGCATTAGGGACCCTATTTCACCGTATAAATATTAAAATGCACAGCCAAACCATTGTAGAACGATACCAATTGCTGTATAGCCAAACTTTTAACCGCAGGCCTTACCTTCCCAGTAGTTAACCCGCTGTATCGAGAGTATAACTTCGTGGTCAGAGAAGCAAATTAGTATACATTTAAGTGACGGGCTCCTTAGTTTCATGTGTGAAGAAGAAGATCAAGGGTCGAATCATTCGAGAACGTATCCACCCTCTATTGAGGTCGAACGGCTAAGTAAATACAATAACATATCCTTTGATTCCGAGAGACAAACCAGGTATACCGGAAATAAATCCGTTGAACAGTATTGACAATAGATACATTATCTCTCTGTATGAATGTTGAAGCAGCCCGTCAATCCGTGAGTGAACATTACCAATTGTTGTAAAGCCATACGACTTACCGTAGACATTACCCTCCGAAAAACAAAACAGCTATATCGAGAGTACAGAACAGTATTCAGAGGTACGAAATGGTATACACTCTAGTGGCGAGCACCTTAATATCATGAATGAATTCGATCATCGCGGGTCAAAGCGATCAAGGACGTTACCACCTCGTTTGAGAATCGAGCGGCTAAGTCAATAGCTTCATCTATCCTGTTATTTCGGTAGTCAAACAAGATATTGCGGGTGTCAATCCGAAGAACAGTTTTGGCAATAAGCGACATATCTCGCGGTATGAAGGTTAAAGTACATAGATTATCCGTTGGAGAACATTAGCAATTTCAATAAGGTCTGCCTTCTTATCAATTGCCTTACCTTCCGAGAACCTTTCCCGCTGCGCGGAATGTTCTGCATAGTGTTCACGGATACAGATTAGTTGACATTTTAGTAGTCGTATGCCCTGTATTCACGTTCGCGTAGAAAAATCGAGAGCCAAACAGTTCGACAACGTTCCCACCATCTGTGAGAGACGTACGGCTAAGTCGACAGCTTCACCTATCCCGTGATTCAGAGAGGCAGCCAGGGAAAGCCGAGAGTATGTTCGCTGGAGGGAATTGGCAATCGAGATTTTAATTCACTCTTTCAGTATTAAATTAAAGCGTCAAAGCGTTTCAGAGCGTTAGCAATTAGTTGAATGTCAAACACTATACCGATGACCTTACGCCCCGAAAGACTAACCCGCTGTATCGAGAGAATAACTACGTATTCAGAGAAAGAAATTAGTATTCATTTCTGTGACGGGCACCTTAATTACTTGCATGGATTAGAAGTTCGATGGTCAAACCATCCGAGAAGCATATCACCTTATTCGAAATTCGCACAACATAGTAAATAGCTGCAGCTATCGTGTTATGCCGATAGTGAAAGCAGGTATTCCGGGAGTTAATCCCTTGTGCGGCATTGACAATAGTCACCTTAATTCACGGTGTGAATACTAGTGTAGAAGGACAATACGTTGGAGATCAATACCAAATGTTTATAAAGTCAATATTTTACCGGACACGTTGCCTTCCAATAACCACACCGCTGCAGAAAGTGTCATGCATACTGCTTACAGAAACCAATTAGTAGACATTATGGCAAGAGCACATCTCATTTTCTTGTACGAACCGAATAATCGAGAGTCAGAACCTTCGAGAACGATCCTACCTTCCTTGCGATTCGAACAGCTGAGACAATAGCTTCACCTATCCTGTTATTACGATAGTCAAATCAGGTATACCAGGCATCAATCTGCTTTGCACTATTGGCAATGGACACCTTAATTCACGGTTGGAATACAAAAGTACGCAGCATAACCCTTGTCCAACGTTACAGATTGGTATTATGTCAAACATTCTGTCGAAGACTTTACCATCTGAGAACCTAACTCGCTGTATCGAGAGTATAACTTCGTCTTCAGAGGATCATATTACTAAACATTTTAGTGACTGGGTTCGAAACTTCATGTATAAATTAGAGGATGGATGGTCAATCCTTTCGAGAACGTTATAACCATCTTTGAGAGTCGAGTGGCTAAGTCTACAGCTTCACCTATCCTGTGATTCGGAGAGTCAAACCACGTTTCCCGTGAGTAAATCCGCTGATGACGATTGTCAGTAGATACCTTAAATCGCGTAGTGATTATTAAAATGCAGAGTCACGCCATGTGAGAACGTTACTATCTACAATAATTTCAAACGTTTCACCGAATGCCTTACCGACGGAGAAGCTAACTCGCCGTATCGAGAGTATAGCTACGTGTTTAGGGAAACATATTAGTATACACTTTAGTGACGGCTCCTTACATTCATGCCTGAATTAGAAAATCGTGTGTCAAACCGTTCGAGAAAATTACCACCTTCTGTGTGAGACGAACGGCTGTTTCACATCCCTTGGGGTTCTCAAAGTTAAACCAGATATGCCAGGAGTAAATGTGCTGTACAGTTTTGGCAATAGACACCACAATTCACGGTTTGAATTTTAAAGTTGGCCATCAAGACGTAGTAGAACATTACCTATTCGTGTAGGGTTAATATCCTTACATAGTGTATTACCCTCCAAAATACTGACGAGCTGTATCGAGAGTAAAACAATGTGCTCAGAGGTACGACCTGGTATACATTTTAGTGACGAGCAACTAAATTTCTTTTACGAATCAGAAGATCGAGTGTTAAACTTTTAGAGCGCGATACCACCTTCTTTGGTCGTCGAACGGCTAGGTTAATATCTTCACCGAACCTGCGATTCCTAGGATCAATCCAGGTATCGTCCGTGAACGTTTCCATCTCTTTTGAGAGTCAAACGGCTAGGTGAAGTGCTTCACCTATCGCATGAATCGGAAAGTCAGACCGTGTATTGCTGAAGCAAATGCGATGGACAGTACATCCAGTACACGCCTTTATTCCCGGATTGAATGAAGAAGTGGACGGCCAGTCCGTTCGAGAAGGTTAGCACCTTCTGTGACAGACGATCGGTTAAGTCAGTAACTTCTCCTATCCCGTGATTCCGAGAGTCAAACCAGGTATTCTGGTAGTCAATCTGTGTATAGTATTGGCAATTGACACCTATATTCTCGGAATGGGTATTAAAGTAGAGAGTGAAATCGTCGGAGAATTCCACGTATTGGTATAGAGTCAAATTATTAACGAAGGCGTTTCCTTTCGGGAAGCTAACCCCCTGTATCGAGAGTATAACTTCGTGTTCACACAAGGAAATTGGTATGCCTTTTAGTCCCAGGCACCTTAATTTCATGTATGAATTAGAGTATTCACGTTCAAACGGTTCGAGCCATCGTTGCAGCCATCATTGATGTGCGAAAGGCTAATTCAATAACTTCACCAATCCTGAGATGCAGAAAATCATACCAGGTATTCCAGATGTAGATCCGCTGATCTGTGTTAGCAATAGACACCTCAATTCACGGTTTGATTATTTATGTCGACCGTCAAACCGTTGTACAACGTTACCAATTTCTATGAAGTCTATCATTTTACCGAAGATATTGACTGAGCTGTACGAATCTCAAGGATGGTCGTAAAGTTCTCGAACGCTTTGACTCCCGATGCTGATATTTATACAAGAACATGTGGTGTCCGTCCTCTAAACTGTCAACCACAATTTGTTTCCGCGCACATTAAGTAGGACACCAGCTACAGGGGGAGAGGCCCTAGGAAGGTGTGGTATTCAGTCAAAGGAATGACCTTATGCTGATTGGTAATTTTCTCCGTCGGATTGACTCACTAGAGTAGTATTCATGGCGTATAATTAAGATCTCAGTTGCCAATAAACTTAGCGAACTTACTCCCGGAATAGCTGGTTTGACTGTCTGAATCACAGGACCGTTAAAGCTATTGACATAGCCTTTCCAATCTGAAAGAGGGTGGTAGTGTTTTCGAACTGTTTTACAACCGATTTTCAAATTCATAGAGGAATTTAAGGTGCCCGGTGTGTATCCCACCGGTTCTTCGGTGGGATATATCTTCATTACGCCGTTTGATTTTATAACAATTAGAAACGCACTCAGACAGTTTGATGCTATACTTTAATATTCAAATCGTAAATTGAGGTGTCTATTGATAAGACTGTTCAGCGGATTTACTCACAGAATGCCTGGTTTTACTCACAGAATCTCAAGATAGGAGAATCTATTCACTTAGCCGTCAATCTGTGAAGAAGGTGTCCCCGTCTTCGAGTGGCTTGGCCCTCGATCTTCTTGTTGATAATGAAAATAAGGTGCCCGTCAGAAAAATGTTTACTAATTTCTTCCTCTGAACAGGAAGTTGTACTCTCGATTCGACGGGTTAGCAGCTTCTCGGTAGGTAAAGCCTACGGTAACGTGTTTGACTCTACACAAATCGGTAATAATCTACAGCGGCTTGACTGCCTGCTTTAATATTCAAACCTTGAATTAAGGTGTCTATTGCCCGTACCGTTCAGGGGATGCACTTCCGTAATACCTGGATTGCCTCTCCGAATCATAGGGCCGGTGAAGCTATTGACTCAGTCGTTCAAGTTTAAAGAAGTTGGTAACGTTCTCGAACAGTTTGACACTGGGCCTTCGAATACATACATGAAGTTAGCGCGCCCGTTACTAAAGTGTATATTAATTTTTATTTCTGATTACGAATATATACCCTCGATACCGCGGATGGGGCACTAGGAGCGTTAGGTCTTCGGTCAAACGTTTGACATTATACCACTAGTTAACATTCTACAAATGTTAGACTCTGTACTTTAGTAATGAAACCGTGAACTATGGTGACCACTGCCGATAGTGTACAGCGGATTTACTTCTGGAGTACCTGGTTTGGCTATCGTAAACACAGGATAGGTGAAGCTATTGACTAAACCGTTCGACCCTCAAAGAAGATGGCAACGGTCTCGGACGGTTTCATTTTGGACCATATAATTCCTACATAAGGTTAAGGTGCATGCCACTAAAATGTATAGTAATTTGTATGTGTGATTACGAAGTTATACTTTGGACGCAGCGGTTAGTTTCTCGGATGGAAATGTTTTCGCTTGATCGTTTGACTTTATAACAACTAGTAACGATCACAAGCGGTTTCACGCTCTACTTTAATATACAAACCGGGAATTGAGGCGTCCATGGCGAATACTGTTCAGAGGATGGACTCCTGATATGTCTAATTGGAGTCTCGGAACCACATGATAGGTGAGATTATTGTGTCAGATGTGCGATTTCACAAAGAAGGTGGTTACATTCTGGAAAGGTTTGCATCTCAATCGTCTCATTCCTACATGAAATTAAGGAGCACGTCTCTAAAAATTATTCAAATTTGTTTCTCTGGGCACGAAGTTATACTCTCGATACAGCATGTTTGGTTCCCGGAAGGTGAGGACTTCGGTAAACAGTTTGAATCAGCTCGAATATGCAATATTCTACAACGGCTTGGCGGCCTGCTTTAAAATTCATGGAATGAATTAAGGTACCTATTGCAAACTTTTCTCAGCGTATTTGCTCCAGGAATGACTGGTTTAGCTATAGAAATCGCAGGATGTGTGAAGACATTGACTTCGTCGCTCGACTCTGAAAGGGGTTGATAACGTTACCGAACCGTTTGACCACCGATCATGAAATTCGTGATCGGAGGCATTGCTAGAATGTATACTTGATCGTACCACTGAACACGGTGTTATACTCTCCAAACAGTTGGCCAGTTTTTCGGAGGGTTATGCATTCTGTAAAGCGTTTGACTTTATAGCAATTGTAACGTTCGCATACAGCATCACGCTGTATTATAATATTCAATCTACGGACTTAAGGTATCTATAGCCAGTACTGTATAGCGTATTTACTCGCGGAATATATCGTTTGAATTTCTAAATCTCAGGATGTACGAAGCTATTAGCTTAGCCGTTTAAATCTCAAAGAAGGAGGTATCATTCTCGGACGGTTTGATGTCCTGATCTTCTTATCTATAATGAAATAAAGGTCCCCGTTACTACTACAGTGTATGCAGTTTGATCCTCTGCGGTAAAACGTTTGACTGTGTAAAAATTGGTGACGTTCGCAAACGGTTTGACGACCTATTTTAATTTTCAGACTGTGAATTAAGATGCCAATTGCAAATAACTTTCAGCGAATCAACTCTCTGAATACCTGGTCGACTCTCGTAATCACGGGATAGGTGAAGCTAGTGACTTAGCAGTTAGAATCTCAAAGATGGTGGCAACGTTCTCCAAAGTTTTGACACTTGTTCTTCTAATTCATAAATGAACGTGAGGTGCCCGTACCTGATGTGAAAACTAATTACTTTCTGTGAACACGAACATATACTCCCGATGAAGCCGGTGAGTTTCGCGGAACGCGAGGCCTTCGATAAGATATTTCACTTTATACAAATGGTTAATGTTCTATAACGGTTTGATGGACTGCTTTAATACTCATACCGTGAATTTTGGTGTCTATAGCCAATACTCGGGAGCAGATATTCTGCCAGGTACAAGATTTGACTCTCGGAGTCACAGCATAGGTTGAAGCTATACACTTTGCCGTTCGACTTTCAGAGAAGGTGGTAACGCTCTAGAAGAGTTTGCCTGGCGACGTTCTAATTCACACGTGAAATGAAGGTGCCCGTCACTAAAATGTATACTAATTTCTTCCCTGGACACGAAGTTATACTCTCGATACAGCGTTTTTGGGTCTCGGAAGGTGAGGCCTTCTGTGAAATGTTTGACGCTACACCAATATGTAACCGTCTACAACGGTTAGACAATGTACGTTGATATCTATGTCATGAACCAGGGTGTATATTGCCAATACTGTACTGCGGATTTAATCCCAGAGTACCTGGTATTACTCTTAGTATAGCAGGATCGGTGAACCTATTACGTCAGCTATGCGACTCTTAAGAAAGGTAGAAACATTCTCCAACGGTTTGACACTCGATGTTCCTATTCATACATGAAAGCAAGGTTCCCGTCACTAAAATCTATACTAACTTGTTCCTCTGATCACGATGTTATTCTGCCGATACAGCTGATTCGGCATCTTGGAATGTGAGGCCGTCGGTAAAAAGAATGATTATATACAAATTGTTAACGTTCAACAACGAGTTGTCGGTCTACCTTAATATATATACCTTGAACTATGGCAACTATTGCCAATGCTGCACAGGGCATTTAGTCCCGGAGTACCTCGCTGACTCTCGGAATCACAGGATAGGTGATGCTATTGACATAACTGTTCGACTCTCACAGAATGTGGTAACGTTCTCGAATAGTTTGACACTCGATCTTCTAATTCATGCATGAAATTAAGGTGCCCGCCACTAGAATTTATGCTAACATGCTACGCCGAGCACTACGTCATACTCTCGATGCAGCGGGTTATGTTCTGGGAGGGTAAAGTCTTTGGTAGAACGTTTGACGTTATACCAATAGGTAACGTTCGACAAAGAGTAGGCCTGTACTTTAGTATTCAAGTCATGAATTAAGGAGCCCGTTGCCAATAGCGCACAGCGAAATGACTCCCGGAATACCTGGTTTGACTATCGGAATTCCAGATTAGGAGAAACTATTGACTTAACCGCTCGACCCTCAAAGAAGGTAGGATCCTTCTCTAACGGTTAAATACTCGATTATTTTATTCACATCACTTAAATAAGGTGCCCCTCTTCTAAAATGTCTAGTAATTTGTCTCCGTGAGCACTAAGCATGACGCCCGCTACATGAGGTTAGGTTCTATCAGGGTAATTGGGTAAAAGGAATAACTCTATACCAATTGGTAATGTTCTCGGACGGATTGACATTCTGCTGTAGCATTCATACCATGAGTAAGGGTGTCTGTTGCCTCTACTCTTCAGCGCACTTACTTCTTGATTACCAGGCTTCACGCTCGGAATTACTGGATTGGTTAAGCTACTGTCTTATCCGTTCGACACTCAAAGAGTGTGCTACCGTTCCCGAACGGTTCGACCATCGGTCTTCAAATTCGTACATGCAGATAAGGTGCCCGTCACTGAAATGAATACTATTTTCTTTCTGTGAACACGAACATATACGCCCGATGAAGCCGGCGACCGTCCGTGGAAGGTGAGGACTGCGGTATAGCGTTTGACTTCATAGCAATTGGTAACGTTCAACAGCGGTTTGACTGCTACATTCACATTTAAACCTTGAAGTTAGGCAATTACTGCCAATACTCTGCAGGGGATTTACTTCCAGATTACCTGATTTGACACTCAGAATAACAGGATATGTGAAGCTATTGATCTATCCGTTCTACTCTCAGAGAGGGTGGCAACGTTCTCGAACGTATTTACTCATGATCTTATTATTCATATATGTAAATAAAGTGCCCGTCATTAAAGTGTGTACTAATATGTTTCTCTGAATACGAAGGTATACACTCGATACTGCAGCATAGGTTTACAGAAGATAAGGTATTCGGAAAATGAAGGACTTTATACCAATTGGTAATATTCTCCGATGTTTGTCTCTCTACATTAATATACATACCGCGGATTGATGTGTCTATTGCGAATAGTTTTCAGCGCATTTACTTCCGGAACGTCTTGTTTGCATTTCGGAATTACAATATATGTGAAGCAGTTGAATCAGTCGTTCGACTCTGAAAGATGGTGACAGCGATCTCGAATGGTTTGACACTTAATCTTCTAATTCGTATTTGAAAATACGGTGTGCTTCTTATATATTGTCAACACAATTGTCTCCGTGAGCACTAAGCATGACACACCCTACGGCGAGTTATGTTCTCGTAAGGTAAGGTACTCGGTGAGAAGAATGACCTTTTACGAATAGGTACTTTTCTCCGGCGGTTTGATTCTTTACTTAAATATTCATACCACGAATTAAGGTGTGTCTTGCTAATAATTTTCAGCGTATTTTACTCATGGAATACATGGTTTGACTGTCGGCATTAAAGGATAAGTGCAGTTATTGACTTAGTCGTTCAATTACCAAGGAAGGTGGTAACGTTCTCGATCGCATTGACTCTCGATCTTCTAATTCATACATGATACTAAGGGTGCCGCCACCTAAATGTATCCTACCTTGCTACATTGAACACGAAGTAATTCTTTCGAAACAGCGGGTTAGGTTATGGGAACGTTATGTCTTTTGTGAAAGAATTGATTTCATACCAATTGGTAAAGTTCTACAACGGATTGACGGCCGACATTAATATTCAAACCGTGATATAAGGTGTCTATTTCCCGTACTGTGCAGCGGATTTGCTCCCGGAATACCTAGCTTGCCTGCCCGAGTCATAGGATAGATGAAGCTATTGTCTTAGCCGTTAGGAAATCAAAGAGGGCGGTAAATTTCTCGAACTGCTTGACACACGATTTTCTAATTCATTCATAAAATTGATGCCCTCGTCCCGAGAACGTATGCTAATTCGCCCCACTGACACGATGTTATACTCACGACATAGCGGGATATTTTTTCGGAGAGTTGCCACCATCATTACGTATCGAACGGCAATGTCAATAGCTATACCTATTCTGTGATTCCGAAAGTCAAGCAAGGTATTCAGTGATTAAGTACACAGAACAGAATTGACAATAGACACCTTAATTCACTGCATGAGTATTCGGGTTGTGAGACATACCGTCGGACAACATTGCCAACTGGTATAAAGTCATTCTCTTTACCCAATTCTTTACCTTCCGTGAACCCACCCCGCTGCATCAAGAGTATAACTTCGTGTTCAGCGAAAAATTAGTATCTATTTTAGTGGCGGTCTTCTTAATTTCATGCATGGATTAGTGGATCGAGGTGCAAACATTTCCAGATCGTTACCACCATCTTTCAATATCGCACAGCTAAGTCACTTCAGTCACTAGCTTCACTTACCCCATGATTCCTAGTGTCAACCCAGTCATTCCAGGAGTAAATCCGCTGAACAGTGTAGGCAATAGACACCTTTATTCACGTTCTCAAAATTAAAGTAGAGTGTCAAACCGCTGTAGAATGTTACCCATTCATGTAGATACAACCTTTTCACAGAAGGCCTTACCTTCGAAAAGCTATCCCGCTGTATTGAGAGTATAACATCGTGTTCGGAGAAGCAAATTAGTATAATTTTAGTCACGGGCACTTTAATTTCATGTATTAATGATATAGAACTATGGTCAAACCGATGCAGAACGTTACCATCTTCTTTGAAGATCAAACGGCTAAATCAATAGCTGCACCTGTTCTGTGATTCCGAAAGTCAAGCATGTACTACCGGGAGAAAATCGGTTGAAAAGTATTGGTTTTGACACCTTACTTAAGGGCTTGTATATTTTAGTGGAGAGCCAAACCATATGAGAAAGTTACCAATTTGTATCAAGTCAAATCATTTACCGAGAGCCATACATGCTGTGAATCTAACCCTATGTATCTAGAGTAGGCCATCGTGTTCAGAGAAAGAAATTAGTCTTCATTTCTGTGACGGGCACAGCTACTTCATATATGAATTAGAAAATCGAGTGTCAAACCGTTCGGGAACATAATCACCTTTTGTGAGAGACGATCGTCTGAGGCAATAAGTACACTAATCCTGTGATTCCAAGCGCCAAAGCAGGTGTTAGGAGGGGGAATCAGCTGAACAGTATTGGTAACAAACGCCTTACTTCACGGTTTGAATATTAAAGTAGAGCGATAAACTGATTGAGATCGTTACCAATTGGTATAAAGTCAAACGTTTTTCCGAAGACCTTATCCTCCGAAAAATTATACTTTCCGTATGGAGAGTATAGCTTCGTGTTCTGAGAAAGAAATTAGTATTCATTTCAGTGACNTAAATCAATAGCTGCACCTATTCTGTGATTCCGAAAGTCAAGCATGTACTACCGGGAGAGAATCGGTTTAAAAGTATTGGCTTTGTCACTTTACTTCAGGGCTTGTATATTTTAGTGGAGAGCCAAACCATATGAGAAAGTTACCAATTTGTATCAAGTCAAATCATTTACCGAGAGCCATACATGCTGTGAATCTAACCCTATGTATCAACAGTAGGACATCGTGTCAGAGAAAGAAATTAGTCTTCATTTCTGTGACGGGCACAGCTACTTCATATATGAATTAGAAAATCGAGTGTCAAACCGTTCGGGAACATAACCACCTTTTGTGAGAGACGATCGTCTGAGGCAATAAGTACACTAATCCTGTGATTCCAAGCGCCAAAGCAGGTATTAGGAGAGGGAATCCGCTGAAGAGTATTGGTAACAAACGCCTTACTTCACGGTTTGAATATTAAAGTAGAGCGACAAAGTGATTGAGATCGTGACCAATTGGTACAATGTCAAATGTTTTTCCGAAGACCTTATCCTCCGAAAAATTATACCGCCGTATGGAGAGTATAACTTCGTGTTCTGAGAGAGAAATTAGTATTCATTTCAGTGACTGACACCTTAACTTCATGTATGAATTAGAAGATCAATGGTAAAACCGTACGAAACGGTACTTTCCACTTTGAGAGTCGACCAGATAGGTCGAACGGCTAAGTAAATAGCTTCACCTAGCCTATTATTCCGACAGTGTAATCAGGAATTCCGTGGAAAATCTGATGTACAATATGGGCACTATATACCGTATTCACGACATAAATGTTTAGACTCCAGAGATAAACCGACGTAGATCGCTACGTATTAGTATAGAATCAATCTTTCTACCATCGGCCTTATCTTCCGAATATTGAGCCCGCACTATCGAGAGTATAATTTCGGGTCCAGAGAAGTATATTAGTATACATTTCAGACATGAACCCCATATTTGCCTACATGAATATCAAAATCGAGAGTCAAACACTTCGAGAATGTTCCGACCTTCTGTGAGAGACGAACGGATAAGTGAATAGCTTCACCTATGTTGTGATTCCGAGAGTAAAAATAGGTAGTCCAAGAGACAATCCACTGGACAGTACAGGCTATAGACACCTTAATTTATGGTATCAATTTCAAAGAAGGGAGTCATGATGTCGGAGGTTATAACCAATTCGTATAAAGTCATCCTTTTCACCGAATACCGTCCGAGAACCTAACACGCTTAGCGTGTGACCTGCTTAATATTCACGGTAACAAATTACTAGATATTTTAGCAGACGGAAAATACATGATTGTGTATAAATACCGTTATCGATATTCAAAGCGTTTGAGAACGTTACCATCTTCCTTGAGAAGCGAATCGTAAAGTCAATAGCTTCACATATCCTGTGATGCTATCCTATCCTATCCTTTACGATAGTGAATTACATGAATAAGTCCGCTGAACAGTATTGACAATAGACACCTTCATCCAGGACATGAATATTATAGTACAAATATCAATCTGCCGGAGATCAGTACCAGTTTGTAAAGACTCATGCTTTTTACCGTATACACTACCTTCCTACAACGTAATTCGCTGTAGCGACTGTCATGCTTAGTGCTCACGGAAACAAATTAGTAGACATTTTAGCAGACGGACACCATATTTTCATGTGCGAATAGGTTAATCGAGAGCCAAACCGTTATTGAACGACACCACCTTCTTTTTGAAACGATCGGCTAAGTCAATGACGACACCTATCCTATGATTCCGAAAGTCATACGAGGTGTTTTGGGAGTAAATGCGTTGTGCAGTACTGGCAATAGATACCTTTATTCACGGATTGAATATTACAATAGAGCGAGAAACCGTGTGAGAACGATACTGCTGCTACAATGTCAAACGACTCACCTGATGCCTTACCATACGCGAACCTCACCTGCTTCATTGAGAGTATAGCTTCGTGTTCAGAGAACGAGATTAGTATTCATTTCAATGACGGGCCCCTTAACTTCATTTACGAATTAGAACATCGAAGGTCAAACCGCTCGAGAACGTTGACCCCCTGTGTCAGAGTCAAACGACTATGTCAATACCTTCACCTATCCAGGGATTCGGAGAGCCAAACCAGGTATCCACGGTATGAATAATAATGCAGATCATCAAACCGTTGCAGAGCTTTACATATTCGTATAGAGTCAAACATTTTACCGAAGGCCTTACCTTCCTATAAGCTAACCACCTTCTATAGTGGGTGTGGCATCCTGATCAGAGAAGGAAGTTAGTATGAATTTTAGTGACAGGCACCATAATATCATGTATTACTTAGAAGATCGAGGGTCAAACATTGGAATACATTGTTTGACTCTCGAAATCACAGGAGAGGTGATGCTAGTTACTTAGCTGTGCGACGCTCAAAGGTGCTGTTAACGTTCTGGTACAGTTTGCCACTTGATCGTCTAATTCATACATGAAATTGTGGTTCCCGTCACAAAACACTATACTAATTTCTTGCTCTGAACACGAAGTTATACTCACGATACAGCGGGTTAATTCATCGGAGGTTATGATCATCGTTAAATCGTTTGACTTTAGAGCAATTGGTAACGTTCTGAAACGGTTTGACACCTTATTTTAATATTCAAACCGTGAATTAAGGTGTGCATTACCAACACTGTTCGGCGGATTTATTCCCGGAATACCTGGTTTGGCTCTCGGAATCGCAGGACAGGTGTATCTATTGATTTAGCAGTTGGCCTCTCGACGAATGTGGTACTCGCACGGTTTGGCTCTCGATCGGCCTATTCATATATGAAAATGAGCTGCCCGTTTGCCAAAATGTCTACTAATTTGCTCCCGTGAAAACTAAGTAAGCCAATCGCTTTAGCGGGATTGGTTCTCGGAAGGTAATGACTAGGGTAAAAAGTTTGACTCTATGCATGTTCGTAACGTTCTACAACGGTTTGCCTTTGCACATTAATATTTATGCCTTGTACTAGGGTGTATAACGCCATTACTGTACAGAGGATTTACTCTCGAAATACCTGGTTTGACTTTCGGTGTCACAGCATAGGTGAAACTATTGGCTTAGCCGATCGATTCATAAAGAAGGTGGTATCTTTCTCTAACGGATTGACCCTCAACCTTCTGACCCATACATGAAATTAAGGTACCCGTCACTAAAATTTATACTAATATGTATCTCTGAACTCGTACTTTTGCTATCGATACAGCGGGTTAGGTTCGCGGAAAGTAAATGCCCTCGGTGTATGGTTTCAGTATAAAATTTTATGCATACTGTAAATTAATATTATGACGTTTTCGATATATTATAAAATACTTTCTTTTTATTTTAAAAAATTTTATTCAATTGTAAAAGTTCCTTTTGAATTAGTTGAGCATACCAACCCAGCCGGAATCGACCATCAGATGACTGTCGAGGTTTTGTAGTTATATACGGCATGTCGAAGCGTTACAACTGCATGGTTTCAGTTAATTCCTTAACCTTGGTTTTGTACCATATACATTCTGTCGCAGTTTTTTATTTATTTGTAAATACTGTAATTTGCTGTTATTATATTTTCGATCTCCTTCGAAATTTCCAATTGATATATAAAAAAAATTGTATTTCTTAGTATAAGTGCCTTTGAAATTAGTTGAGTGTGCGTTTATGACATTATCTTGTTAAAAATATTGCTATTTTGTATGATTGTCTGTATAAGTACCTACGCTGTCGGAGCGGCACGGCTGGAGTGATCCTGTATTTGCGTTCGGTAGATCGGAGCGAAACTAGGGCATGATCTACGTTAACTTCTTTAACCTTGATATTGCACCGTATGCATCCTTTCGCTGTTTTCTATTTATTTCTACATAATGTAAATTACTGTAATGATATTACCGATTTTTTTCAAAACTATCAATTTCTAGTTTATAAAATTGTATTCCCTAATAAAAGTGTCATTGGAATTATATGAGTATATGATGATGACATTATTTTGTACACTTATTGTTATTTGATATGATTGTCTGCATACGTACCTACGCTTCCGATACTACACTGCTGGAGTTATTTCGTAGTTGCGTTCAACAGATCGGAACGACAATACTGGATGGCCCTCGTTAATTTCATAACCAGGACATTGTGCCGTATGAATTTTGTCCCAGGCGTCCATTTATTAACACATACTGTAATATACTGCCTTAATGTTTACGATTTTCCTCGAAATTTCAATTTTTATTAAAGAAAAATCGTATTTCATGGCAAAAGTGTTCCTGGAATTAGGTGACTTAAAGTTTATGACAATATTTTGTTAAGCTTGTTGTTATTTTATATGATTCCCTGTATTCACACCTACGTTTCCGGAGCCACAGGGCTGTGGCGGAATTGTAGCTGCGTACGGTATTTCGGAGCGACACTAGTGCATGGCGTTTGTTAATTTCATTAACCTTAGTTTTGTACTGTATACATTTTTTACATTGTCCTATTTATTTCTGCAAGCTATAGTTTACTCTTATGATATTTTCGATTTGTGTCAAAGTTTTTAATTTTTAATCAACAAAATTTGTATTTCTTATGAAAAGTGTGTTTGGAATTAGTTCAGTGTACGCATACGACAATATTTTGATAAACTGATTGTTATTTCATATGATTGTGTTTG
>NIJG01001351.1:16480-30389 GCA_002201625.1 Euglossa dilemma | reverse complement strand
CTCTCGGTTTTGCTATCCATACGTGAAACTGACGTGTCCGGCTATTCAAGTGTCTACTTATTTCTTACTGTGAACACTAAGCTAGAAACTCCCTAGAGCGAGATAGGTTCTCGGAAAGTAAGGTATTGTGTAACAAGAATTACTTTGTTTCAATTGATAACGTACAATGGCGGTTTGACCGAGTACCTAAACAGTTGTACCGTGAATTATGGTATCTATTGCCAATACTGTGCAGCGGATAGACTGCCGGAGTACTTGATTTGACTCTCGTAATCACTGGACGCTCGAAGCTATTGACTTAGCCGTTCGTCCCTCACAGAGGGTGGTAACGTTCTCGAACTGTTTGACACTCGATCTTCTAATTTATACACGAAGATAAGGTGCAGTCACTGAAATGAGTTCTAATTGGGATGTCTGAAAATGAAATTATACTCACCATATAGTGGATTAGGTTCTCGGCGCGGAACGCCATCGGTACTCAGTTTGACTCTATATGAATAGGTAACGTTCTACAACGGTCTGATGCTCTACTTCAATATTCAAACCCTGAATTAAGGTGTCCACTGACAATGCCATACAGAGGATCTAGCTCTTCTAGGACACTAGAAGAAGACTCAAACGCTCCCGGACAGTATGACATTCGGTCTTATGTTTTATACAAGAAACCAAGTTGACCGTCACTAAACTGTACGCTAGTTCGTCCCTTTCGACACACTGCTGTACTCTCGATATATCTGGCAAGGTTTTCGTGCGGTAAGGTCTTCGGTAAAACATTTGCCATTACACCAATAGGTAACGTTCTGGAACGGTTCGACGCTCTAATCTAATATTTATACCGTGAATTAAAGTGTCTATTACCAATACTGTCGAATGGGTATACTCCCGGAATACCTTGTTTCAGATTCGGAATCACCGGGTAGATGGAGAGCTATTGACATAGACGATCGGCTCTCAAAGAGGGTGGTGAAGAACGCAAACGGCTTGACATTGGATCTACTCATTCATACAAAAAATTGAGATTCCCGCCACTAAAATTTATACTAATTTGTTTCATTTATCACGAAGCTATACCCTCGACAAGGCGGGTTAGGTACTCGGAAGGTAAGGTATCTGGTAAAAAGTTTAACACCACGCCAACATGTAACCATCCACAACGGTTTGACGCCCTGCTTTAATATTCATACCGTGAATTANTCTATATACAGCCGGATTTGTTCTCGGTATGTAGGGCCTTCGGTAAAAAGGTTGACTGCATAGCAATAGGTAACGTTCTACAATGGTTTGACCCTATTCCTTAGTATTTATAATGCGATATAGCGTTTGTACTTCAAATTGAGTGCTGCGGGTTTTTTCGCGGAAATACATGGCTGGTCTCTTGGTACCACAGGATAGGTGAAGCTATTGATACAGCCGTTCGACTCCCAAAGACGGTGGTATCTATCATAACCGGTTTGACCCTCGATCATCCAATTCATACATGATATTATGGTGCTCATCACAAAAATGTATAACAATATGTTTCTCTGAATACGAAGGTACACTCTCGCTCCAGGGGGTTAGTTTCTCGGAATGTAAGACCTTCGGTAAAATGTTCGACTCTATACGAATAGGTAAAGCTCTGCAACGGTTTGACGCTTTACTCTAATATTGAAACACTGAACTAAGGTGACTATACCTAATACTGTTCAGCGGATTCACTCGCAGAATACCTGATTTGACTATCGGAATCACACGGTAGGTGAAGCTATTGATATTTCGTTCGTCTCCCAAAGAATGTGGAATCGTTCTAGAAATGTTTTACTGTCGATTTTTCTATTCATACATGAAAATAAATAGTTCGTGTGCTAAAATATATACTAACGTGTATCTCTAAGCAGGAAGCTATATTGTCTATACAGCGGGTTTTGGTCGCAGAGAGTAAGGTCTATGGTTAAACGTTTGTCTTCAACCAGTTGGTATCGTTCTGAAACGGTTTAGCGTTCTATTGTAGTGTTCAAATAATTATGGTGTCCATTGCTAATTGAGTGGAGGGCATTTACTCCTGGTGTACCTTGTTTGTCCCTCGGAAGCACGAGGTAGCTGATGCTAGTGGCTTAGGTTTGCGATTTTCAAAGATGTTAGGTAACGTTCTCGGACAGTTTGACCCCAGATCTTCCAATTACTACTTGAAATTAAGGTGACCGTCACTAAAATGTATACTAATTTTCCTCTCTAAACACGGATATAAAATGCCGATACTGCGGGTTAACTTCTCGGAACGTAAGGCCTTCTGTAAAAAGTTTGATCCTGTACCAATAGGTAGTGTTCTAGAATGGTTCTCTTCAGTACTTTAATATTGAGACTGTGAATTAAGGTGTCTATTTCTAATACTGCACGGGGGATTTACTCACTGAATTCCTGTCTTGACTCTCGGAATCACAGGATACGTGAAGCTATTGACATAGATGCGCGACTCTCAATGAAGCTGGTAATGTTCTGCAACAGTTTGCCTCACGATCATGTAATTCATACATGATATAACGTTGCCAGTTACAAGTACGTATACCAGGTCTTCCCTCAGAGTCCGAAGCTATTCCCTCGGTACAGCGGGTTAGTTTCTCGGCAGTTAAGGTCTTCGGTTAAAAGTTTGTCTCTATACCAGTAGGTAAGGTTCTGCAGTGGTGTGACTCTGATCTTCAACATTTATGCCCTGAATGCAAATACTGTAAGCCAAATTACTCCCAGAGTATCTAGTTTGACCCTTGGAATAACAGGATAAGTGACTGCTTTCATAGCCTTTCGCCTCTCAAAGAAGGTGGTAACGTTCTCGATAGTTTTTATTCATGATTTTACTATACATTTATGCAAACAAGGTGCCCGTCATTAAAACGTATTCTAATATGTTTCTCTGAAAACGAAATTATACACTCGATACAGCGGGTTAGGTTCATAGCAGGGAAAGAATTCTGGCAAAGATGGACATTATACCAATTAGTGATGTTCACCGAGGGATTGGCTACATATTCTAACATACATACCACGGGTTGATGTGTCTCATGCCAATAGATTTCTGCGGACATACTCTCGGAATACCTGCTTTGACTCTCGGACTCACAGGATAGGTGTAGCTAGTGACATAGTCGCTCGACTCTCATGGAGGTTGGTAATGTCCTCGAACGGTTCGACAATCGATATTCCAATTCATACATGAATTTAATGAACCGTCAATAAAATGTATACTAATGTGTTTCCCTAATCACGAAATTATTGTTACGATACAGCGGGTTATGATCTCAGAAGGCAAGGCCTTCGGTGAAAAGAGTGACTCTATACTAATTGATATTTATTCCGGACAGTGTGACTATTTAGTTAAATGTTCATAGCGAGAATTATGGTCTCAATTGCCTATGTAATTCTCGGGATTTATTCCCATAACGATCGGTTTGACTTTCGAAGTCACAGGATAGGCGATGCTGTTGCCTTAGCAATGCGACTCTCAATGAAACTAGTAACGTTCTGCTACAGTTTGCCTCTCGATCTTCCAATCTACATATGCAATTAAGGTGCCAGTCACTAAAATGTACCCTAATATGTTTCGCTCAACACGAAGATATACACTCGATACAGCGGGTTATGTTCACAGATGGTAAGGTGGTCGGACAAAGAAGGACTTTATACCATTTGGTAATGTTTTCCGAGGCTATGCCACTCTACTCTAATATTCACGCCGCGGATTGATGTGTCTATTGTCAATAGTTTCAAGCGGACTTATCCCCGGCATACCTGGATTGATTCTCGGAATCACAGGATAGGTGCAGCTACTGACTTGGCCGTTCGACTTTCAAATAATGCGTTAACGTTCTCGTATTGTTACCTTGTGTTTGACCTTCGACCTAGAAATTCATAGTTGAAATTAAGGTGGCCGTCACTGAAATGCATACCAATGTGTTTCCCTGGAATCTAAGCTATACCATAGATACAGCTTGTTAGCTTCTCGGAAGGTAAGGCGTACCGTAAAAAAGGATGTTTCCATAGGAATATGTCACGTTCTACAACGATCGACAGTGTACTTTAATATTCATACAGTGGATGAAGGTGTCTTTTGCCAACACTGTTCAGCGCAGACACTCCCTATATGGCTGGCTTCACATTCGGAACCAATGGATAGGTATGGCTATTGACTTTGCCGTTCGACACTCAAACAAGATGGTAAAGTTCTCGAAAGCTTTGACACTCAATCATCTAATTTATACAGCAATTTGGTGTACCCATCACGAAAATGTATACTAATTTTCATCTCTGAACACGAAGAAATACCCCGACACAGCGGGTTAGCTTCTCGGAAGATAAAGCTTTCGGTAACATGGCTGACTCCATTGCAGTATGTAACATTCTACAGCGGTTTCAATCAGTACTTTAATATTTAGATCGTGAAATAGCGTGTTTAGTTCCAATACTGTACTGCGGGTTTAGTCGCGGTATACCTGGAGTGTATCTAGGAATGGTGAAGCTATTGGCGTAGCAGTGCGTCTCACAAAGAATCTGATATCGATCTCAAACGGATTGACTAGCGATCTTCTTAAATATACATGAAAATAACGTGTCTGTCTGCGAAAATGTGTACTAATTTCGACACGTGAATACTGAGCAAAATAATCGCTACTGCGGATTGTCTTCTCGGAAGGTATGGTATTCGGTATGATAAGTGACTGTTTACTTATTTATAATGTTCACCGACAGTTTGAATCTCTACCATAATTTTCAGAAAGTGAATTAAGGTGTCTACTGAATATAATGTTTAGCGGATTTTCTCCTTCAATACCTGGTTTGACTCTTGTAATCACGTGATAATTGAAGCTAGTGACTCAGCTGTGCAAGCGAAAAAGATGGTATTAACGTTCTGAAGAGTTTGCCCCTCGATCCACTAATACATACATGAAATTCAGATGGCTGCCACTAAGAAGTATACTAATTTCTTTATCTGAACTCAAAGTTATACACTCGATATAGTGTGGTATTTTTTCGGATGGTAAAGTGTTCGGTAAAACGTTTGACTTTATAGAAATTGGTAAAGTACTCGAAAGGTTTGGCCAACTATTTTAATATTCAAACCTTGGATTTACTTGCCCACTACCAAAACTGACGAACGGATTTACTCCAGTAATACCTTTCTTGACTATCGGAATTACATGGTATGTGATTTTATTGACTTAGCCGTCGACTATCAAAGCAGGTGCAATCGTTCTCTGACTGTTTGACCATCGATCGTTTAATTCATACATGAATTATTGAATGCAGTGTCTAAAATGTATAACAGTTTGCTTCTCTGAACACGACGATATACTCTCGGTACAGTGGGTTAGCATCTCGGACGGTAAGGCTATCGGTAAATTGTTTGTCCCTAGACCAATATGTAACCGTCTAGAATTGTTATACATTCCGTTTTAGTATTCAAACCGTGAATTAAGGTACACATTGCCAATTCTGTTGAGCGTATTTACGCCAGGATTACCTGGTACGGTTCTCGTAATCACAGGATGCGTGAAGTTATTGACATAGCCGTTCGTATCTCACAGAGGTTGATAACGTTCTCGTACGGTTTAAACCTCGATATTCATATTCATAATGAAATTAATGTCTCCGTTAATAAAATTCTTGCTAATGTGACCCTCTGAACACTCTCTTATACTCTCGATGAAGCCGGTGAGGCTCGCGTAAGGTACGGCCTTAGGTAAAACGTTTGACTATATACCAATAGGTAACGTTCTACAACGGCTCGAATATGTACTTTATTATAAATAACGAAAATTAAGGCGTCTGTAGGCAATGCTGTACATCGGATTTGCTCCCGGTGTGCACGATTTGACTCGAGGAATCACATTAGGGATGAAGCTATTGACTTAGCAGTGCAGCACTCAAAAGAAATGGTAACGTTATGAAACGGCACGACGATCGGTTTTCATTTGATACATGAAATTGTGGTGCCCGTCACTAACAGGCCCACAATTTTGTTCCTCTGGATACGAATTTATACTCTCGACACGGCGGCTTAGCTTCTCGGAAAGTAAGGTATCCGGTAAAAGGAATGACTTTATGCGAATTGGTCCTGTTCTCCAACGGTATAACTCACTACATAAATATTCATGCCGTGAATTAATGTGTCTATTGTCAATACTGATCAACGAATTTTCTACCGGAATACCAGGTTTGACTCCCGGAATCACAGGACAGGGGATGCAATTGTCATAGTCGTTCGTCTCTCTCAGAAGGTGGTAACGTTCTCGAAAGCTTTTATTCATGATTTTACTATAAATGTATGAAAACAAGGTGCCCGACATTAAAACGTATACCAATATGTTTCTCTGAACACGAAGTTATACCCATGATAATGCGGGTTATGGGCCCGGAAGGTAAAGTATCGGTAAGGGCTATGACTTTATACCAATTTGTTACGTTCTTCAGCGGTCTGACTCTGTACTTTAATATTCATACAGATGGATGAGGAGTTTATTGCCAATACTGTGCAGCGCATTTACTCTCGGATTACCTGGAATTTCTCTCGGATTCGCAGGATAGGTGAAGCTATAGACTTAACCGTTCGTTAGAAGGTGGTAGCATTCTCGAGCGGTTTGTCTCACTACCGTCTAATGCACACTCGAAATTAAGGTGTCCTTTCTCAGAAATACATACTAATTTGTTCCTCTGAACATCATGTTATAATCTCGATACGTCGCGTTAGGCTTCCGGAGGATAAGGTTTCCAGTTTAACGTTTGGCTTCATAGCATTTGGTAACGCTCTCAAACGGATTCACGCCACAATTCCATATGTACACCGTGAATTGAGGTGACTAATGCCAATACTGGTCAGCGGATTTACACTAAGAATACATGGTTTGACTCTCGGAATCACAGGAGAGGTGAAGCTACAGGCTTAGCCGTTCAACGCTCAAAGAAGGTGGTAGCGTTCTGGATCAGTCTGCCTCCCGGTCTTCTAATTTCTGCATGAAATAAAGTTGCCTCCACTAAATTGTTAACTAATGTGTTTCTCTAAACTGGAATGAATACTCTCCACACGGCGGGTTATCTTCTCGGGCAGAAAGGAATTCGGTAAAACATATGACTTCGTAGCAATTGTAGCATTCTCACACAGTGTGACGCTCTATATCAATATTGAATCCCCGAAATATGGTATTCATTGCCTATACTGCATAGGTCATTTACGCCCGGAATATCTCGTTTGACTTTCGGAATCACAGGATGTTTGAAACAATTGACCGTTCGAGTTTCAATGAAGGTGGTAACGCTCCCGAACTGTTTGAACCTCGATATTGTAATTCATACTCGAAAATAATGTGCCCGTCACTACAATGTGTACATATTTGGTTCACTGAACACGAAGATATAATATCGATACAGAGGGTTAGGGTCACGTAAAATAAGGCCTGCTGTGAGAATTCTGACCATTGCGCAATGGTTAACATTCTACAATGCTTTGACTCTGTTGTTTGATATTCATGCCGCGAAATTGCGTGTCAAATTCCAAAGCTGTACAGCAAGTTTAGACGCGGATTACATGGTTTAACCCTTGGGATTATACGTTAGGTCAAGCCCTTGACTTAGCCGTTCGACACTCAAGGATGGTGGTGAGGTTGTAGAACGGTTTGACATTCGATCATCTAATTCGTACAGGAAATTAGGGTGCCTCGACTAAAATGAATACTAACGTGTGTCTCTAAGCACGAAGTTATACTCTCGATACACCGTGTTTGCTTCTCGGATGGTAAGGACGTCGGTAAAACGAATGACCTCATACCAATTGGTAATGTTCACCGAAGGATTCACTCTCTACTTTAATATTCATACTACGAATTAATGTGTCTATTGCAAAGATGTTCTGCGGCATTTCTCCAGTGAATATTGTGTGACTCTCGGTATCACAGGATAGGATAAGCTATTGACAAAGCTCTGTGCGACACTCAAGTAAGGTGGTGACCTTTTCCAACGGTTTGACACACGATCTTGTTACTCTTACATGACATTAATGTGCCCCGCACTAAAATGTGCACTAATTTTTATCTGTGAACACGAAGTTACACTCTCGAAACAGCGAGTTACGTTAGAGGAAAATAAGGTCTCCGGTAAAAAGTTTTGCCGCATACCAATTGGAAACGTTTTCGAACAGATTGTCTCTATGCTTCAATATTCATACCCTGAACTAAAACGTCTATTGCTAATTCTGATCATCGGATTTGCTCCCTGAATACCTGGTATAACACTCGGAATATCATGAAAGGTGAAGCCAGAGACATAATTGTGCCACTCTCAAAGAAGGTGGTGACGTTCTCAACGGATTGAGGCTCTATTTCAATATTCAAATCGTGAATTAAGGTGTCTATTACCAATGCTGTTCATGTGATTTACTCCTGGAATGCCTAGCCTGACCCTCGGAATCACGAGATAGGTGAAGCTATTGACGTAGCCGTTCGGCATTCAAAGAGGATGGTAACGTTCATAAACGGTTTGAAGCTCTACTTTAATGTTGGAATCGAAAATTGTGGTGTCCATTGCAAATGCCTGTCATCGCACTTGCTAGTTCAATAGATTTAGCTATTCCACGTTACCAAGAGTCATATATAGTATTCCGCGAGCAAGTCTGCTGAAAAGTATTGGCATCATAGACCCTATTTCATGGTACAAATATGAATGTCCTTACTTACCACGAAGCCTAAACCAGTCTCCCGAGAGCTTGACGCAGTGTTCAGAGGAACGAGTTAGTATACAATTTAGTGACGGCATTCGAAATGTCTGTTCGAAACAGAAGATCGAGGATCATCGTTCGAGAACGTTACCACCTTCTTTGAGAATCGAACGGCTAAGTCTGTAGCTTCACCTATCCTGTGATGTCAAGTGTAAAACCAGGTATTCCAGGAGTACAATCGCTGAAAAGTATTTGCAATAGATACCATATATCACTCTATCGATTATAAATAAGAGTGTCAAACCCTCGAAGAATGTTACCTATTCCTATATTTAAACTTGTACCGAAAACCTTACAATCCGAGAAGTAACCCGTTGTATCGAGATTATAACTTCGTTATCTGGGATGCAAGTTAGTATAAATTTTAGTGACGGGCACCTTAATTTCATGTATGAATTAGAAAAACGGAGGTCAAACCGTTCGAGAACGTTACAAGCCTTCCATGAGAGTTGAAGCCCGTCAATAACTTCACCCATTCTGTGATACGAGGAGTCAAACCAGGTATTCGGGGTGTAAATCAGCAGCACAGGACGAACAATAGGCGCCTTTATTCTCGGTTTGGATAATATAGTGGAGCGTCAAACTGTTTGAGAA
The DNA here is from genome assembly GCA_002201625.1 of Euglossa dilemma. Taxonomy (NCBI): domain Eukaryota; kingdom Metazoa; phylum Arthropoda; class Insecta; order Hymenoptera; family Apidae; genus Euglossa; species Euglossa dilemma. Next base: position 21,058 of record NIJG01001351.1, on the reverse strand, counting down.
CGTTACCTACTTGTATAAATCAAAACTTTTCACCCATGGCCTTACCATCAGTGAACATGACGCGCTGCATCGGGAGTACAATTTCGAGTTCAGAGAAACAAATCTGTATACACTATAACAACAGTCATATAAATTTCATGTATGAAATCGAAGAGCGAGTGTTAAACCGTTCGAGAACATTACCACCTTCCATGAGAGTCGAACAGTTAAGTCAGTAGCCTCACCTATCCTGTGATTACGATAGTCATACCAGGTATTGCGGCATTAAATCAGCTGAAAAGTGGTGGCAATAGACACCTTAATCCAATGTATGAATATTAAAGTAGAGCGTCGAAGCATCGTAGAATCTTATCTATTCCTATAGAGTTATACCGATTACGAAACACCATACCATCCGAGAAGCTAACGCGCTGCATCGAGAGTATAACTTCGTGCTCAGGGAAGCAAGTTAATATAAATTATAGTGCCGAGGCCCTTAATTTCATGTATGAAATAGAATATCGAGTGGCAAACTCTTCGAGAATGTTACTACCCTCTATAAGGGACGACCGGCTAAGTCAGTTGGTACACCTATGCTGTGATTCCCAGAATCATACGAGGTACTCCGGAAGTAAATCCGCCGAGCACTATTAACATTCGACACACTACTTCAGGCTATAGGTATTAAAGTACAGAGTCAAACCGTTGTAAAACGTTACTCACTGTTATAGAGTAATTTTTTTACCGAATACACACCCTTCCGAGATCATAACACGCTGTAACCAGTGCCTTGCTTAATGTTTTCGGTAACAAATTAGTAGACATACTAGCAGACAGACACCACATTTCCATATATAAATAGCAAATTTGAGATTCTATCCCTTCGAGAACGTTACCACATTTTTAAAGAGTCGCTCGGCTAAGTCAATAGCTTCATCTATCCTGAGGTTTCGAGAGTCAAACCAGGTATTCCGAGAGTAAGTCCGCACTGCAATATTGGCAATAAAAACTTTAATTCGCGGTATGAATATTAAAGTATACACTGAAATCGTCATGGAACATTAGCAATTGGTAAAAAGTAAGTCTATTTGCCGAATATCGTACTTTCCGTGAACATAACCCGCTGCATCGAGAGCTTAATTTTGTGTCTATAGAAGCAAATCAGGATAAATTTTAGTCAAGGACACCTTAGTTTCATGAATGAATTACANATTAATGTGCCCCGCACTAAAATGTGCACTAATTTTTATCTGTGAACACGAAGTTACACTCTCGAAACAGCGAGTTACGTTAGAGGAAAATAAGGTCTCCGGTAAAAAGTTTTGCCGCATACCAATTGGAAACGTTCTCGAACAGATTGTCTCTATGCTTCAATATTCATACCCTGAACTAAAACGTCTATTGCTAATTCTGATCATCGGATTTGCTCCCTGAATACCTGGTATAACACTCGGAATATCATGAAAGGTGAAGCCAGAGACATAATTGTGCCACTCTCAAAGAAGGTGGTGACGTTCTCAACGGATTGAGGCTCTATTTCAATATTCAAATCGTGAATTAAGGTGTCTATTACCAATGCTGTTCATGTGATTTACTCCTGGAATGCCTAGCCTGACCCTCGGAATCACGAGATAGGTGAAGCTATTGACGTAGCCGTTCGGCATTCAAAGAGGATGGTAACGTTCATAAACGGTTTGATGCTCTACTTTAATGTTGGAATCGAAAATTGTGGTGTCCATTGCAAATGCCTGTCATCGCACTTGCTAGTTCAATAGATTTAGCTATTCCACGTTACCAAGAGTCATATATAGTATTCCGCGAGCAAGTCTGCTGAAAAGTATTGGCATCATAGACCCTATTTCATGGTACAAATATGAATGTCCTTACTTACCACGAAGCCTAAACCAGTCTCCCGAGAGCTTGACGCAGTGTTCAGAGGAACGAGTTAGTATACAATTTAGTGACGGCATTCGAAATGTCTGTTCGAAACAGAAGATCGAGGATCATCGTTCGAGAACGTTACCACCTTCTTTGAGAATCGAACGGCTAAGTCTGTAGCTTCACCTATCCTGTGATGCCAAGTGTAAAACCAGGTATTCCAGGAGTACAATCGCTGAAAAGTATTTGCAATAGATACCATATATCACTGTATCGATTATAAATAAGAGTGTCAAACCCTCGAAGAATGTTACCTATTCCTATAGTTAAATTTGTTCCGAAGACCTTACAATCCGAGAAGTAACCCGTTGTATCGAGATTATAACTTCGTGATCTGGGATGCAAGTTGGTATAAATTTTAGTGACGGGCACCTTAATTTCATGTATGAATTAGAAAAACGGAGGTCAAACCGTTCGAGAACGTTACAAGCCTTCCATGAGAGTTGAAGCCCGTCAATAACTTCACCCATTCTGTGATACGAGGAGTCAAACCAGGTATTCGGGGTGTAAATCAGCAGCACAGGACGAACAATAGGCGCCTTTATTCTCGGTTTGGATAATATAGTGGAGCGTCAAACTGTTTGAGAACGTTACCTACTTGTATAAATCAAAACTTTTCACCCATGGCCTTACCATCAGTGAACATGACGCGCTGCATCGGGAGTACAATTTCGAGTTCAGAGAAACAAATCTGTATACACTATAACAACAGTCATATAAATTTCATGTATGAAATCGAAGAGCGAGTGTTAAACCGTTCGAGAACATTACCACCTTCCATGAGAGTCGAACAGTTAAGTCAGTAGCCTCACCTATCCTGTGATTACGATAGTCATACCAGGTATTGCGGCATTAAATCAGCTGAAAAGTGGTGGCAATAGACACCTTAATCCAATGTATGAATATTAAAGTAGAGCGTCGAAGCATCGTAGAATCTTATCTATTCCTATAGAGTTATACCGATTACGAAACACCATACCATCCGAGAAGCTAACGCGCTGCATCGAGAGTATAACTTCGTGCTCAGGGAAGCAAGTTAATATAAATTATAGTGCCGAGGCCCTTAATTTCATGTATGAAATAGAATATCGAGTGGCAAACTCTTCGAGAATGTTACTACCCTCTATAAGGGACGACCGGCTAAGTCAGTTGGTACACCTATGCTGTGATTCCCAGAATCATACGAGGTACTCCGGAAGTAAATCCGCCGAGCACTATTAACATTCGACACACTACTTCAGGCTATAGGTATTGAAGTACAGAGTCAAACCGTTGTAAAACGTTACTCACTGTTATAGAGTAATTTTTTTACCGAATACACACCCTTCCGAGATCATAACACGCTGTAACCAGTGCCTTGTTTAATGTTTTCGGTAACAAATTAGTAGACATACTAGCAGACAGACACCACATTTCCATATATAAATAGCAAATTTGAGATTCTATCCCTTCGAGAACGTTACCACATTTTTAAAGAGTCGCTCGGCTAAGTCAATAGCTTCATCTATCCTGAGGTTTCGAGAGTCAAACCAGGTATTCCGAGAGTAAGTCCGCACTGCAATATTGGCAATAAAAACTTTAATTCGCGGTATGAATATTAAAGTATACACTGAAATCGTCATGGAACATTAGCAATTGGTAAAAAGTAAGTCTATTTGCCGAATATCGTACTTTCCGTGAACATAACCCGCTGCATCGAGAGCTTAATTTTGTGTCTATAGAAGCAAATCAGGATAAATTTTAGTCAAGGACACCTTAGTTTCATGAATGAATTACAAGATCGAGTGTGAAACCGTTCGGGAACGTTACCATCTTCTCTGAGAGACGAACGGCTAAGTCAATACGTACACATATCCTGCGATTTCCCGAGCCAAATCAGGAAATCCGCGACTATGTCCGCCGAGCAGTATTGATATTCGATAGTGTAGTTCAGGCTACAGATATTAAAGTTAAAGGCCAAACCGTTGTAGAACGATATCTATTTGTATAGAGTCATACTTTTTACCGAATACACTCCCTACCGTGGACATAACACACTGTAGCGAGTGTCGTGCTTAATGTTCACGGAAACAAATTAGTGACATTTTAGCAGACGGACACCACATTTTCATGTATAAATATCAAAATAGAGAGTAGAACCGGTCGGGAATGTTACCGCGTCCTTTGAGGGTCGATCGGCTAAGTCAACAGCGTAACCTGTCCTGCTTACCCGAGAGTTAATCCAAGTATACCGGGAGCAAATCGGCTGAATAATATTGGTACCATACATCCTAATTTGCGGTATGGACATTAAAGAAGACCGCCGTACCGCTATAGCACGTTACCTATTTGTATACAGACTAACATTTTATCGAATGCCTTATTTTCAGTGAAGCAAACCCGCCATATCGGGAGTACAACTTCGTGTTCAGAGAAACATATTAGTATACATTTTAGTGATGGGGACCATAGTTTCACGTATGAATTACAAAATCGAGGGTCAAACCGTTCCAGAATGTTTCTGTGGTCCTTAGGAGTCCCACAGCTAAGTCATTAGCAGCACCTATCCTGTGATCCCAAGAGTCAAGCCATGAATCCCTTGAGTAAATCCGCAGAACAGTATTGGCAATAGACAGCTTAGTTCAGGGTATGAATATTAAGGTACAACGAGTGTCGGTGATT
>NIJG01001351.1:0-12066 GCA_002201625.1 Euglossa dilemma | reverse complement strand
GAACGTTACCACTCACTATAGGGCCAATCTTTTCAAAGATCACATATACCTTTCTTGAAACTGACCCGATATTGCGAGAGCTAGTTTCGGGTACTAAGCCATTGCATATTCTACAAAATGGAGAGCCATAATTAAAGTATCAGCGGCAAAGTTGAGTGTCAAACCGTTGAAAACCGTAACCACTACATTCCAGAGTCTCGCATGTAAGTGAGTACCCTCACCTATCTTGCCCTTCCCAGTGTCGACAGAGGACTTCCGGGCGGCAAACCGAAGCATAACACTACTAATGGACACCATAACCATGCAGTGCGATTATTAATGGCGAGAGTCAAACCATTCGAGAGCATTATCAATTGCAAGGCGGTCCAACCCTTAACCGATGACCTTACCATCCGAGAAACTAATCCGCTGTAGCGACTTTCTAGCTTAGTGCTCACGGAAACAAATTGGTAGGCATGCTTGCAGACCGACAGTTTAATTTCATATATGAATAGGGAAATAGTCAACCGAACTGTTCGAGATCGTTACCACATCTCTGAACGTCGAACCGCTATCTGAATACCATCACCCAATCTGTTATTGCGAGAGAAAAATATGGACATCCGGAAGTGAAACAAGTGCATGGTATTATCAGCGGACATCTTAATTGACGGCCTGAATGTTAAAATCGAGAGTTAGAGAGTCGAGAACGATGTCACTTGGTATTGAGTCCAACCTATTACCATAGGCCCACACTTTGCGATAGCATAACACGCTGTAGCGGTAGTACAATCTAATGTTCATGGAGTCTATTTTGTATTCATTTATGCTAATGGTTACCTCAATTTTATGTAGGCATAGCAAAATCGTGAATAAAACCGTTTGAGAACGTTATCACCTATTTTTAGAATCAAACCGCTAAGGCAATAGTTTCTCCTGTCCTGGTATTCCAAAGGTCATACCAAGACATGCGGGCGTCAATCCACTGTAGACTAATATCAAAGGTCACCTTAATTGACGTTAAGGGTCTTAATGTATCATGATATCACTTGCCATGAAGTCAAACAGTTAACCGGACACTTTATCATCCGAGAACGTAAACAGCTATATCGAGGGATCTACTTAATGTACTTGTAAAGAAATTTTTTGACATTGTAGCAGACGGACACCCTAATTCCATGTATGAACAGCAAAATCGAGGGTCAAACCCTTCGAGGACGTTGCCATAACCTTCAGAGTCTATTCGGTAATACAAAAGCATAAGCTATAATCTTATTCTGGATGCCAACCCACTGTACAGTATTGGAAATAGACACCATAATTCGCAGTATAAATATGAAGAGTCAAACCGGTACAGAAGGTTACCTGCTGCTATGGAGTGAAACTTTTCATCGAAGTTCTTTCGTGAACCTTATCGGCAATTGCGAGAGTTAGACTCCGAACCTAGGGAACCAAGCCATAGAATACTGTACAGCACGTAGAGCTCTACCTGAAATACAAATGGCAAGGTCGAGCGTCAAGCAGTTGATGGCGGTTACCACTACTCTCGGCAACCTACCCGCCAAATGAATACATTCACTTATCCTGCTATTCCGAAAATCAGACTAGGACTTCAGCGTGTGAAACAACTGCACGTTATTACCATTGAACACTGTAGTTCACCGTGCGAATATTACTGTCGGGAGTCAGACACTTCGAGGACGTTATCAATTGGTCGGGAGTTATTCCTATTACTGAAGAGTGTACCTTCCGAGAAACTCATTCACTGTAACTGGTGTCGCTCTTAGTGCTCACGGAAACAAATCAGTGGACATAGTAGAAAATGGGCACCACCATTTCTTTTCCGTGCAGCTAAATCGAGAATGAAACCGCGCGAGTAAGTTACCACAATCATCAGAGTCGAACCGCTGAGTAAACAGCGTTACATATCTCCATACACAGTGAGTCAAACCAGCTATTCCGGTGTTCAATCCACTGTTCCTAATTAGCACCAAACATCGTAAATCGCGGCATGAATGGTAAAGTCGAAAGAGAATCCACTTGAGCACGGTACCACTTGTTATAGAGCCACAATTTTCACGGAAGGCATATACCTCTCGATACCTGACCCGATATTGCTACAGACAGACTGCAATATCCGGGAACCAAACCCAAGCACATTATACATAATGGTGTGCCTTATTTAATGTATGAATAGCAAAGGCAGGAGTCTCAGGAGACAGTTACCACAACTTTCCGGATTCTCACCGCTGACAGAATACCTTCACTTATCCTGTTATTCTGAGAGAAAAGCCAGTTCATCCGGGAGAAAGACCGTTTCATAATATTACGAATGGACATCTTAATAGATGATAGGACTACTAAAGTCGAAAGTCAAACCCTTCGAGATCGATATTACCTGGTTCCAAGTCAACATTTTGCCGAGGACTTTACCTTCGGAGAACCAAACTCGCTTTGGATGTGCTGATGTTAGTGCTCATAGAAACAAGTTAGTGGATGTTTTAGCAGACGGACAGCTGAATTTCATGTATGAATAACAAAATCGATAGAAAAACCATTCGAAAACGATACCGCGTTTTATAAGAGTCGAAGCTCTGAGTCCATAGCTTCACCTATCCTGCCATTCCGAGAGTCAGACCAGGATTTCCTGGAGATGAACCACTATTTAGTATGCCCAATGAACACCGTAATACACAGTTTGAACAACACACTATACAGTTAAACAGATACAGAACGTTACCTCTAATTATAAAGACCTACATTTTACAAATGACCTTACCTTCAGAGAACGGAATCCGCTGCGCGGAGCCCAATTTAATGGTCACGGAAACAAATTAAAGGACATTTGTCATGTTGCAGGCATCAATTTTATCTATGATAAGCAAAGTTGAGAGTCAAACAGTTCGAGAACGTTACCACTGGTATAGCGTCAAACTCTTCACCGAAGACGTATACCCTTCGAGAAACAGACCGGCTATTGCGGTAATCGGACTGCGTATACACGGAACCAAACAACTGCACGTTGTACATAATAGTGAGCTCTATATAAAGTCAGAATGGCAAACTGAAATGTCATCCCTTTGGTGACCGTTACATCTACTTTCCAGAATCTGAAGGCCAAATCAATACCTGCATCTATCCTGTCATTGGAAGAGTCAGACTAGGGGATCTTGGTGTCAATGCACTGCTCCTTATTGCCAATAGACATCGTAATTCACGGTATGAATCGAAAAATTGAGAGTAAAGCCATTAGGGAATATTACCACATTTTGAGATTCGAACCGCTAAGTCAATAGGTCCACACATTCTGTTCTTCCAAGAGTCAAACCCTGCCGTCCGGGCGTTACTTCACTGTATAGTATTATCAAGGGAGACCTTAAATGACGGTACGAGTATTATAGTTGAGACTGATACCGTTGGATCGCATTCCCACTTGTGATAGGGTCAAGCTGTCCACTGATGACCTATAGGATACGAGAAACTGATCGGCTATTACCAGAGCGAACCTGCGAAATCCGAGAAATAAACAGCTGCACATTGTGTATAATGGAAAGGGCTAGTTAAAGTGTGAATAATGGCAAGGTCGGGGTGAAACCGATGGTGAATGGTACTCTATTTTTGAATGTTGATCCGCCTAGTCAATAGCTTCACTTATATTGTTATTCCGAGAGTCAGGCCTGCTATTCCAAGGCTTAATCCACTGTACAGCGTTGGAAATAGACACCATAATTCATGGTATGAGCAGTATGTCAGGGATCCTGACATTTGGATAACGATACCAATATTTATGGGGTGAAACATTTCAGCAAAGATTTATACCTTTGGAGAACCTGATCTGCTATTGTAAAAGTGAGACTACCAATTCCGGAAATCAACCGATAGTACATTGAACGAAATGGAGTGCATCATTTAAAATACGAATTACAATGTCGAGCGTCAATCGGATGGAGACGGTTACCACTACCTTCTGCAACTTCACGGCTATGAGAGTACCTTCACCTATCCTGTTATTCCGAGAGTCAAACTAGGACGTCCGCGTGTAAAGCTACTGTATATTATTCTCAATATCAAACTAATTCACGGTATGAATTTTAATGTCGAGGGTCGATCCATTTGTGATCGTTATCACTTGCTAGAGTGTGAAACATTTTACCAAAGATATTACCTTCCAAGGACTTAACCCACTGTGCAATTCTTGGAGACTGATGTCTTAATTTCATATATGAATAACAAAGCCGTTGATTTAATCGTTCGAGAACATTGCCACCTTTTTAAGAGTCGAAGTACTAAGTCAATAGCTTCGTATATCTTGTTACCCTGAGAGTCAAACCATCTATTCCAGGGATGAGACCATTTACAGAATTGGCAATAGACGCCTTAATTCGCGGTGCGAGTAGTAAAGTTGAAATTCATATCGCTGGATCACATATCCACTCGCTACACCGTCAAGCTTTGCACCGAACGCCTATTCCGTTCATGAACCTGAACGGCAATTGCGAGAGTCGGACTGAATTATCCAGAAAACAAGAGATTGCACCTTCTACAAAGTGGACAGACCTACAGAAGCACGAATGGCAAAGTCGAGTTTGAAACCGTTGGGCATCGTTATCAATACATTCCTGAACCTTACATCTACGTGAACACTCTCGCCTATATTGTTATTCGAAGTGTTGGTACAGGACTTCCGGGAGTTACGCAAATGCATAGAATAACCAATGGTCACCTAAACCTCGTGGTACGAATACTAATGTCAAGAGTCAAACCTCCCGAGTACTTTACCACTTGGTATAGCCACAAACCTTTCACCCAATACCACTAGCGTAGGATAAACTAACCCGCTATAGCGAGAGTCTAACATAAATTTCCGCGACAAAATTTGTGAATAATGAAGCTAATGGTGACCGTAATTTCGTGAATGAATTGCAATGCCGAGAGTCAAATCTTTCGAGATCGTTACTACCAATTTTTGAGAGTCGAGCCACTGGGTCTATAGCTTCACCTATCCTGTAATTCGTAGAGTCAGACCAGGATTTCCGTGAGTTCAACCGCTGTGCCGAATTTTCAATCGATATCAAAATTCACTGTAGGAATATTAATGACGGTAGTCGGACTATTCGAGAACGTTGCTACTTGTGCTGGAGCCAATCTCTTCAGAGAAGAACTATATTTTCCGAGAACCTATCCGCAGTGGCGAGAATGATACTAGGAATTACGAGAACCAAGCCGTTGCACACTGTACACATGGTGGAGCTCTATTTAAGGTATGCATGGCATAGGAGACTGTCACACAGTTGCAGAAAGGAACCACTACGTTCCAGAACCACACCGAAAAGTCAATACCTTCATCTATACCGTCATTCAATGAGTCCAACAAGTATTTCCTGGAGTGAAACAACTAGATTGTATTAACAACGGACGCCTCAATTGACTGCATGAATATTAATGTTGAGTGTCGAACCCCTCGATATTCTAATTCATACACGAAATGAAGGTGCCTGTGATTAAAATTGATGATAATTTGTTTCTCTGAATACGAAGTTATACTCTCGATACAGCGGGTTGCGGGTTATGTTCTCGAAAGGTAAGGCCATCGGTAAAATTTTGAACCCATTCCAAAAAGTAACATCCTACAACGGTTTGACTTTGTTCATTATTATTGGTAAACTGGATTACGTTGTCTATTGCCAATGTCGCACTGCGGATTTACTTTTGGAATACCTGGTTTGGCAATCGGGATCACGGGGTAGTTGAACGTATTGACTTAGCCGCTCGACTCTCAAAGAAGGTGCTAACGTTCTCGATCCGCTTTACTCTGGAGTTTGCTATAGCTACATAAAAGTAAAGTGTCCATTTGCTAAAATGTCTAGTAATTTGTTGGCGTGGATACTTAGCATGGCACTCCCTACAGCGGGTTAAGCTTCTCGGAAAGTAAGGCCTACGGTAAAATGATTGACTTTATACAAATAGGTAACGTTCCACAATGATTTGATGCGCGATGTTTATATTTAAACTGTCAATTAATTAGTCTATTGACAATAATTTTCATCGGATGTACTCCTGGAATGCCTGGTTTGACACTGGGAATCCCAGGATACGTGAAGTTATTGACTTACCTACGCGATTCTCTCAGAAGGTGGTAACGTTCTGGAACGGTTTGATACTCGATCATCTAATTAAAAAATGAAATTAATGTGCCCGTCACTAAAATCTAAACTAATATGTTTCTCTGAACCCGAAGTTGTAGTTTCGATGCAGCAGATTAGGTTTTCCGAATGTAAGGCCTTCCGTAAATGTTTAACTCTATACGAATAGGCAACGATCTACAACGGTTTGACTGTGTACGTGAATATTGATACAGTGAATTAAAGTCTCTATGATGAATACTATTCAGCGGATATACTCTCTGAATACAGGGTATGTGTAGTTATTGACTCAGCCGTACGAAACTCGAAGACGATGGTAACGTTCTCGAGCGGTTCGGCTCTCAATTTTGCTATTCATGCATGAATATAAATTGTCCGTCTGCACAAATGTCTACTAATTTGTTCCCGTGAAAATTAAGCATGGCACTCGCTGAAGCAGGTTAGGTTCGCGGAAGGTAACGTACTCTGTAAAAAGTATGACCTTCTACCAATTTGTTATGTTCTCAATCGATTTGACGGTCTGACTTTATATTCAGACAGTGGATAAGGCACCTATTGCCCATACTGAACGGCGTAATTACTCCCGGTATACCTGGTTTGACTCTCGGCATCAGAGGATAGGGGAAGCTATTGACTTAGCTGCGCCACTCTAAAAAAAGGTGGTAACGTTCGCAAACGGTATGACCCATGATCTCGTCATTCATACATGAAATTCTGGGGCCCGTCCCTAAGGTCTACACCAATTTGTTCCACTGAACGCCACGATATACTCTCGATAAAGCAGGCTTAGTTTTCGGAGGCTACGGTCACTGGCGAAGCGTTTGACTCAATACCAATTGGTTACGTTCTCAAGCTGTCTGACGCTGTGCTTTAAAATGCAAACCGTCAAATGACGTATCTATTGTCAACAGTGCGCAGCGGATTTAAGTCTTGAATACCTGGTTTGGCTCATGGAATAACAGGATTGGTGGAGCTATTGACATAGCTGTTCGACCTTCAAAAAAGGTAGCAACTTTCTGGAACGGTCTGACTCTCGACATTGCTAATTATAGACACATCTGGGGTGTCCATTGGCTGCAAAATGGACCTATTTGTTTTCCTGAAAATGAAGGTAGACTCTCGATACAGCGGGTTAGGGTCTCTCGGGTTAGTTATTCTGATAAAGTTTTTCTCTGTAATTATAGGCAAGGTTCTTCAACCGGTTGGCACTCTGCTGTCATATTCATGCTGCGAAGTAAAGTGCCTATTGATAATACTGTACAGTGGTTTGACTCCAGGAAGTTATGGTTTGACTCTCGGAATAGCAGTATTGGCGTTGCTATTGAAATAGCGGTTAGAACGTCGAAAATGGAGATAGTGTTGTTGTCCGAGCACAGTCTCGATTTTGTTATTCGTAGATGAAATTAAGGTGTCCATCTGCTACAACATTCCCAAATTTCTTGGCGCGACCATTGAGCTAGAATCTCGATACAGCTTGCTATGTTTTCGGATGGTAATTTCCTGGGTAGAAAGTTTGACAAATTTTCGACTGATAACGCTGCGGAAGACTTTTATTCGCGACTTTAATATTCATTCCGTCAATTATGGTGTACATAGGTAATACTATACTGTCGCTTCACTCCCGGATGTCCTGGTCCTACCCTCACACTAACAGCAGAGTTGAAGGTATTCACCTAGCGGTGCGGTTCTGGAAAGTAGTCGTAGCGGTCTCCAACAATCCGACACACGACTTTGCCATTCATACATTGAATAGAGCTCTCGATTATTTGCAATGTGCAGGGGTTGGGTTCCAGGAATTCGCAGTCTCACACTCACAGTTGCCGGACAGGTTCTCGAAAAGAATAAGCTTTCGGTGGAGAGCTTAAATCTATACCAAGTTGTACTATTCTCCAAAGGTAAGACTCTCTAGATTAGATATCATGGCGTGAATTATGATGTGTATTTCGAATGCTCAACAGTGTGTTCACTTCCTGAATACCTGGTTTGACACACGGATTAAGAGCATAGGTGAAGTTATTTCCTGAGCGGTACGTCGCTCAAAAATACGGTAACGTACACGAAGGGTATGGCTCTTGATCTACCTCTCTAGCTTAGTGTTCAAAGTAACGAATTGGATGCCATTTTACGGAAAGGATACTTCAATTTCATGCATATATTGGTAGGTCGAGAGAGAAACCGATCGAGCATGTTTCTACTTGATTTAAGGTTCGAACTGCTATCTCAATACCATCACCTATCCTGTTATTCCGACAGTCAGATCAGCACTTGCAGGAATCGATCCACTGTAGAGAATTGATAATAGATACCTTATTTCACAGTGTTAATATTAAACTAGAGAACTAAACTGTTCGAGAAAGTTTCCACTAATTATACAGTCAAGCCTTTGACCAAATACATAACCTTCCGAGAACCCAACCCAATTTAGGGGGAGTCTAACATAATGTTGACAGGAACATGTTAGTGGACCATGTAGCAGACGGACTCCTTAAGTTGATGTAGGAACAGCAAAGTCGAGAGTCTACACCGTCGAGATCGTTACGACTTTAGTTGAGAGCCGAAGCGCCAAGCCGATAACTTCACCTAACCTATTATTCCGGAAGACAGCCCAGCTATTCTGGGAATCAATTCACTGCACACTATGGGAAGTAGGCCCCATAATTCGCGGTACGTATAGTAAAGTAGAGAGTGAAACCGTTGGAGAACGATACCACTAATTATTGCGTCATACTATTTACCGAAGGCCGTATCGTCCGAGAACCAGTTCCGCTATATGGACAGTGTAGCTTAATGTTCACGGAAACAAATTAATGGGCGCTGCAGCAGACCAACAACATAATTCCATGAAAGAATAGCAATATCGAAAGTCAATCCCTTCGAGAACGTAACCACCTTTATTGATACTCGATCGTCTAAGTCAATAGCTTCACACGCCCCGCTGCTCCGAGATTCAGACCAGGACTTCCGGGCAACAATCCACAGCATTTTATTGCTAATAAACACAGAAATTCATGGGACGAACGTTATCATCGCAACTTGCATGGCGATTATCTGCGCAGATCCGATAACTTCAGTTATTTGCATAAAATATACAAGCATACATTTTATTAAATTCTTCGGTAAGTAATTTCGTATTCTCCCGATGGTGGACATAATTGCGATAGGTTGTACGGTATATAATTACGATTTTTCCTAGCGGAGAACACCATAGGTACACTTTCACAGGCAACTTTACACTTAATCCGCATGAAGTAGAAAAAAGGAGTTACTTTACGATCAACCCAACCTTATTACGTATTCTGACGCTGAACCGCTGGAACTTCTGGCTTGAATCAAGCAATGGAAGTAAATCACGCGTATGCGATGGGAATTAAATGTCACGTTGATATACGATACTTACGCAGATTTTGTATCACTGAAATTTCTTTGCGCGCATGGAGCGGAGAAAATATAAAAGTTGTTAGTTTAACAGCGATTGTCTATCGAAGTCCATTTATTTTAGTCGTTGCGTCAAATATACACGCCTTCATTGTAGTATGTTTTTCGGAAAGTAATTTCGATTTTTGTCGATGGAGGACCTAATAGTATTTGGTTGGTTCGAAAGTAATATCGCATTCTCCGATCAGAGAAAGTGAATGCATTTTTTCACATCAAACTTCACAACTAAACTGCATGAAACAAGAAACATCTTACTTTCCACAGAATCCAACGAAAATACATATTCCGTTGCTGAAACGCAGAAATTTCTCGTTTGATATGTGTATCGCAGTCAAATTGAGAGTTTGCGATGGGAATCATGTGCCACGTTAAATAAACGATACTCACGCAGATTATGCATCACTGGGACGTATTTGCGCGTAACGAGCGGAGAAACTATATGAAGCGTTACCCTGACAGCGAGTTTCTATCAATAGCAACCACGTTCATGTCGCATCATTGGAAAATATTTGCGAGCATACAGGGAGAAACTATGAAGATTGTTACATTGATATCGAATTTTTGTCCAAACCCATCGATTTTAGAGGTTTGCTTCAAATATACACTCACTGAATATATTACGCCTGTCCGTAGGAAACTTCGTTTCTTCCCGACGAAGCACATGACTGTATTTGGTCGTTCGGAAGGTAACATCGTGTTTTCCAAACAGATGACGTAAACGTCCTCTTTCGCAGCCAGCTGCACTATGATGTCGCGTAGAAAAAAAACAGAGTTACTTTCCGGACAATCCAATAGTAGCACGTATTCTTCTGCCGAAACACTGAAGTTTCTCCCTTGAATCGTAATCCTCAAGTAAATCACGCGTTTGGGGTGGGAACAAAATTCCACGTAAATATGTGATAAACACTTTGATTTCGTATCATTGGAACGTATTTGCGTGCATAGACCGGGGAAACTGCTCGCTGTTGTGTAACATCATTTCATATCCCGCTAACATCAGTCCGTGGGGTATATATTCCTCTCCCTAGTGTTAAACAGTATTCCGGGCTATCAGCCCGACCGCCGCCCAGCACGGGACAATTTTGTAGAAGTGAAGCGTTGAATAGCAGCGTTTCATATCGTATCATTCACTTAAGGCTTCACAGCGAAGCGAGCCACGATTACGGCGCCCCGATAAACACCATTACACACACGCACGCACTTCGAATACCACTTCACCCGCAACACAAAACATTCACCACTAAACTTAGACCCGCGAAGCCCCACGAGACAGGTTCGCACTGCTCGGAGACGTACGAAGGAATGTACCGAAACCTTACAAATACCTAAGTCGGCCCATATCACACAGTCGACCCGCCCCCCCTCCCCGGCCACTTAATATATTCATAACTGGCATTTAATAATTCTGTTAAGTTATTTCCTATTTCTGTTTAATTCTTTTATGACCGAAACATGTCTGCCCGAGAACATATCACACACCCGAGAACATAACCGAAATCTACACAAAACCAGACACGCACTATAAAATGGCAGACCATTCCACTCGCCTATATATTCTACTTATTACAGGAATTTAATATTTCTATCTAGTTATTTGCTGTTTTTCTTTAGTTTTGCAAGTCGGATACAGGTATGACCGCGAACGCAATCCAAACCCGAGAACGCAACCTAAATTTACCAAAAACATCACCCGCCCGTTACATGGCAGTCCAATCCTCCTCCACATTAAAGGTATCTATTGTAAGCCACTTAATAACCCCTATTTTCCGATAATCTGTCCCGTTGTAGCGAGAATCTAACTCCAAGTCCCGTGAAATAAATTAATGGACATTGTAGCTGATCCACCTATTAATTTAATGTATGAGTTACAGAGTCGAGAGTCAAACTGTGATGAAACACAGTCAAACTGTGATGAAACAATATAGCCAAAATTTCACAGAAGGCCTACAGCTATCGAGACGCTGACCCACTATTGCGAATGTCACACTGCGAATTCCGAGAATCAAACAATTGCTCATTGTACTTAATCGGGTGCTCTATTTAAGCTATGACTGGCAATGTCGAGTATCAGCATGTCTGAGAACGTAACCACTATATTCCTGAACCTCACCGCTAATTGAAAACCATGACCCATCCTGTTATTCCGAGAGTCAGACCAGTACTGCCTGGCGTCAATCCCGTGCATAGTATTGCCAATAGACACCGTAATTAACGACATGAATAATAATTTAGAAAGTTAATCCTTTCGAGTTCGTTACCACGTTTTTGAGAGTCGAACGGCTAGCTCAATAGCTTCACCTCAACTGTGATTAGTCAAAACAGGTATTAAAGGGAGTAAAGCCGGTGAACTGTATTGGCAATAGGCTCATTAAAACACGGTGTGAATATTGAAGCAGAGAATTGGTATAAAGTCAAACTTTCCACCGAAGACATACAACTCTCGAGAATCTGACCGGCAATTGCGAGAGTCATACTACG
Organism: Euglossa dilemma; assembly: GCA_002201625.1. Classification (NCBI taxonomy): domain Eukaryota; kingdom Metazoa; phylum Arthropoda; class Insecta; order Hymenoptera; family Apidae; genus Euglossa; species Euglossa dilemma. The sequence goes on along the minus strand of NIJG01001351.1, from coordinate 31 downwards.
AATCCCGGGATCCAAGCCATTGCACATTGTA
>NIJG01001349.1:17400-42483 GCA_002201625.1 Euglossa dilemma | reverse complement strand
TTTCTCGAATAATCCCACATTCTTTGAGAGACGAATGTCGTATTAAAAGCTTCTTTCCTCTTGCTATACCGATAGTCAGGCCAAATATTTCGGGAGTTAGTCCGCTGTGCGCTATTTGCGACGAACACTTTAAATCAGGGTTTCAATATCAAAGTAGATAGTGATACCGTTTGAGAACATGACCTATTGGTATAAAGTCATCCCCTTTACCGAATACCTTACCCGACGATAAACTAAATCGCCGTTCCGAGACTATAGCTTCGAGTTTAGAGAAAGACATATGTATACAATTTAGCGACGGCACCTTAAATTCATGGATGAATTGAGATATCGAGTGTCAAAGCGTTGTAGAACGATAGCGATTGATCTATAGTTCGACTTTGTACAGCAGGCCTTATTTCCGAGAAGATAACCCGATCTATCGAGAGCATAACTCTTTGTTCAGAGAAGCAAATTATTATACATTTTTGATACAGGCACCATAATTTCATGTATGAATAGGAAGATCGAGCGTGAAACCTTTCTCGCACGTTACCATCCACTTTGAGAGTCGAACGGCTAAATCAATAGCTTCATCTATCCTGTGCTTCCGAGAGCCAAACCAGGTATCACAGAAGTAATCCGCTATACACTATTGGCATTAGACCCCCTATTTGACGGTATAAATATTAAAGTGCAGAGTCCAATCGTTTGTCGAACGATACGCATTGGAATCGAGTCAAACTTTTTACCGAAGGCCTTATCTTCCGAGAAGATAATCGGCTGCATCGAGATTATATCATTGTGTTCAGTGGAACAAGTTATTATAAATTTTAGTGAGGGGCATCTTTTCCTCATGTATAAATTAGAAGATGGAGTGTCAAACGGTTCGAGAACATTACCACCCTCTTTTTGATTCGAACGGCTAAGGCAATATCTTCACCAATCCTGTGATTCCGAGAGTCAAATCAGTCAATACGGGAAAAAATGAGCTGAACGATATAGGCAATTGGCACGATATATCACGGTTTGAACATTAAAGCAGAAAGACAAACTGTAGGTGATCGTTACCAAATGGTATAGAGTCACTCTTTTTACCGAAGGCCTTACCTTCCGAGAACATAAGCCGCTGCATCGAGTGTATAACTTCGTGATTACAGAACACATTATAATTCATTTTGATGACGGCACCTTAAATTCATGTCTGAATTAGAAGATCTACAGGCAATCTGAACATTACCACTCTCATCGCTAGTTGCACAGCATAGTCAGTAGATTCACCTATCCTGTGATTCCGAGAATCAAACCAGGTATTCCGGGTGTAGGCCCGCTGAACAAATTTGGCAATAGACACCTTCATTCACGGTTTGAATATTATAGTAGCGAATCAAGTCACTGCAGAACGTTAACCATTCGCATGGAGTGAATCTTTCTACCGAAGGCCTTACCTTCCGAGAAGCCCTACACGCTGTATATACTGCCATGCTTAGTATTCACGGAAACAAATTAGTAGAGATTTTAACAGGCGGGCACGTTCTTTTCGTGTAGGTGCAACTAAATCGAGAGTCAAACCTTTCGAGAACGTAAACACCTTCCTTGAGAACAAACGTCTAAGTCAATAGCTTCATCTATGTTGTATTACCGAGAATCAGCTCGTGTATTCCGCAAATAAATCCACTGATCAGTATTTGCAATCGATACCTTTTTCACGGTATGGATGTTAAAGTAGATATTCAAGCCGAAGGAGAACGTTACAACTTGCCATAGGTTCAAACCTATTGCGGACGGCATTACCTTCCGAGAAGTCTAACCAGCTGTATCGAGAGTATGGCTGCGAGTTTAAGGAAACACATTAGTATACAATATAGTGTCGCCACCTTAAATTCATGTATGAATCAGGAGACTGAGGGTCAATCTGCTCGAGAACGTTGCCACCTTCTGTGAGATACGAACGGCTACGTCAATAGCTTCACCTATACTGCCATTGCGAGAGTCGAACACGTACTCCTGGAGTGAATCCGCTGTACAATATTGGCCATAGACATTTTAATTCACGATTTGAGTATTAAAGTAGATTGCTAAGCCGTAGGAGAACACTACGTATTGGTATGAAGTAATTCCTTTAACGAATAACTTACCTTCCTGGAACCTAACCCCGCACAGTGAATGTCATGCATAGTGCTCACGGAAACAAATCAGTAGACATTTTAGAAGAGGGGCACTTTAATTTCATGTATCAGTAGGAAGATCGAGGGTCTGACCACCGAGAATATTACCACCTTCTTGGAGAGTCGACCAGATAAGTCAATAACTCCACTTATCCTGATATTCCGAGAGTTACACCAGGAATTCCGGAAGTAAATCCGCTGAGTAATATGGGCATTGTACATCTTAATTCACGGTTTGAATATTAAAGTATGGCCTCAAGCCGTTTGAGAATGTTATCAATTGATATAAAGTCAAACGTTTTACCGAAGACCTTACGTTCCGCGATTTGCACCGGCATCATCGAGAGTATACCATCGTGAACAAGGAAGAAAATTAGTATATATTTTAGAGATGACACCCTTAATTTCATGCATGAGTTAGAAGATCGAGTGTCAAACCGTTCGGGAATGATACAATCTTCCTTGAGAGTAGAACGGAAAAGTCAATGGCATCACCTACCATGTGATACCGAGAGTCCAATCATCACTTTCTACCGAAGGTCTTACATTCTGCGAACCTATCCCGCTGTATCGAGATTGTAACTTTGTGTTTGAAGAAGCAAATTTTTATGCAATTTTGTCAGGGGCACCTTAATTTCATATATGAATCCGAAGATGGAGGGTCAAATCGTTCGCGAACGTTACCACCTTCCTTGGGATTCCAACGACTAAGTCAATAGCATCACGTATCCTCTGTTTACCTAGAGTCAAACCAGGAATTCCGGAAGCAAATCAACCGAACTGCATTGGCAATAGACAGCTTACTTCAAGGTATGAATAATAAAGCAGAGAATGAAGCCGTTTTAGAGCGTTACCAATCGCTATAAAGTCAATCATTTTACCCAAGGTCTTACCTTCCACCAGGATCACCCGCGTCATCGAGAGTATATCTTCGTGTTCAGAGAAGGATATTAGTAATCATTTCTGTGACGGACACCGCAATTTCATGAATGAATTAGAAGATCGGGTGTCAAACAGCGCGAGAACGTTACCACCATCCTTAAAGCGGCGAGCAACTATGACTATAGCTTCTCGCATGCTCTGATTCCGAAGGGCAAAACAGGTATTCCGGGAGTAAATCAACTGTATAGTATTGGCATTAGACACCCTAATTCGCGGTGTAAATATTATAGTCCAGAGGCAATCCATTATTGAGTGATACTTATTGGTATAGAATCAAACTTCATTCCCGGAGCCTTATATTCCGCGAACCTTACCCGCTGTTTCGTGAGTATAACTACGTGGTCAGAGATACAAATTAGAATACATGCTATTGCCGCACATCTTAATTTCATGTATGATGTAGAAGCTGGGGCGTCAAACCGTTCGAGCACGGTACCACCTTCTTCGAGAGTCGAACAGGCATGTCAATAGCTTTACCTGTCCTGCGATTCGAAGATTCGAAGTACGTACAACGGCAATATGGCTGCGGTACAGTATTAGATTTAGACACATTATTTCCCGGCATAAATTATAGAGTACGGGGTCAACTTCTAGAACGTTACCTACTGGTATAGTGTCAAACATTTACCGATGGTCTTACCTTCCGGGGATTAAACTCGCTATATCCAGAATATAACATCATGTCTGGAGAAACAGATTAGTATTAATTTTAGTGAAGGACACCCTAATATCTTGCATGAAATCGAAGATCGAGTATGATATCATTCGAGAGGGTTACCACCTTCTATGGGATTCGAATGTCTTAGTCAAAAGCTTCACCTTTCCTCAGATTCCAAGAGTCAAACCTGGTATACCGGGAGTAAATTCGTTGCACAGTATTGACATCATATACCCTATTCCACGGTATAAGTATTAAACTCCAGAGTAAACCCTTGTAGGACGTTACGAATTGATATTGAGTCAAACTTTCCACCGTAGGCAATACATTATGAGAAACTATCAGGCCGTATGATGAGTATAACTTCGTGTGCAGACAAGCCAATTGGTATCCATTTTAGTGATGGGCACCATAATTTTGTGCACGAATTAGAAAATCGGATGATAAACCGCTCTAGATCGATCCCACCTTCCTTGGGAGTCAAATGTCTATGTCAATAGCATCACCTATCCTGAGATTCCGGTAGTCAAATCATGTATTCCGGGAGTCAATCCGCTGAACAATATTTGCAATGGTCACATCAATTCACTGTGTGAATATTAAAATAGAGCGTCAAACCGTTCGAGATCGTTACCACCTTCTTTGAGAGTCGAACGGCTGAGTCAATAGCTTCTCCTATTCTGTGATACCGTGAGAAAGACCAGGTATTCCGGGCGTAAATCCGTAGAGCAGCATTGGAATCAGCAACCTCAATTTACTGTTCGAATATTAATGTACAGTGTCAAAGCGTTGTAGAACGCTGCTCATTGGAATAGTGACAATCCTTTTACCGAAAGCCTTACCTCCCGAGAAGCTAACCTGCCGTTTGGAGAGTATTACTTTGACCTCAGAGAACGAAATTGGTACTCTCGGTGAAGCTTGAGTGTCCCTCGGAAGGTTAGGCCTTCGGTGAAACGTTTGACTTTATACCATTTGATAATGCTCTCACTCGATTTACGCCCGGAGTACCTGCTATGACTCGGAAGCACAGAATATGTGAAGCTGTTGACTTAGCTGTTCGAGTATTATAGAAGGTGACAGCGGTCTAGAACAGTATGACACTTGATCTACAAGTTCAGACATAAAATTAAGGCCCACGTCAATGAAATGAAGATCTATTTCGTTCTCGGAACACGAAGTTATACGCTCGATACAGCCGGTCAGGTTCTCGGAAGTTATGGCCTTCTGTAAGAAGTTTGGCTCTACACTAAAAGGTAACGTTCAACAACGGCTAGCCCCTGTGTTTTAAAATTTATACCGTCTAGTATAGACGGCATATATAGACCGTGCAGTGCTAATACTGTCAGGGCATTTACTCCCGGAATACCGGGTTTGAGTGTCCGTATTATAGCATGTGTGAAGCAATTGGCTCAGCATTTCGACTCTCAGAGAAGGTGGTAACATCCACGAACGGTTCGACACTCGATCTTCTAACTTCTACATTAAATTAAAGTTACCATCACTAATATGTATGCTAATTTGTTTTTCTGTACACGAAGTTATACTTTCGATAATGCGAGATAGGTGCTCCGAAGATAAAGCCTACCGTATGATGTTTGACACTATACAAATTGGTATCGTACTACAATCGTTTGTCGCCCTACGTTAATATTCAAACCGTCCATTCGGGTGTCTATTGCCATAACTGTTCCATGGATTTACATCCGGCATACTTGGTTTGACTTTCGCAATCACGGGATAGATGTAGCTATTGGCTTATCCGATCGATCCTCAATGAACGTGGAAACGTTCTCGAACGGTTTGAGCCTCGATCTTCTAATTCATACGAGAAATTACGGTGTCCGTCGCATAAAATGTCTACTAATACGTTCCTTTGAGCGCGAGGCAAAACACTAGCTACGGCTGCTTGCGTTCTCGGATTGTAAGGTATAGGTTAAAAATATTGACTTTGTTCCAGTTGCTAATCATATCCGACGGCTTCACTCTTACAATTGATATTCATATCGTGAATTACGGGATATATTGGCAATATTGCTGAGCGCATTTGCACCTAGAATACGTGGTCTAACTATCGCAATCATAGGATAGGTTAAGCTATTCACATAGATGTGGGACTTTCAAAGAAGGTGGGATCGATCTCCAATTGTTTGAATTCTAATATTCCTATTCGTGCATGGGAATGCTGTGCACCTGCAAAAAAGTGTACTAGTTTGTTTCTGTGAGCACTCAGCACGATACTCGATACTGCGGACTAGGTACTAGGGAGGTAAGATTTTTGAGAAAAGTATGACTTTATAACAATTGGTTATGTTCCCCAACGGATTAACTGTCTACTTTAATATTCATACCGTAAAATAAGGTATTTATTCCTAATGCCAATCAGTGAATTTATTTCTCGAATACCAGGCTTGGCCTTTGGAATCGCAAGTATAGGTGAAGCTATTGACGCTGCCGTTCGACTCTCGAGAAACCTGGTAATGTTCATTAACGGTTTGACACTCGATCTTCTAATTCATAGACGAAATTAACGATCCCGCGACTGAAATGATTACTAGTTTGATTTTATGAACACGAAGTTATAATCACGATACAACGGGATATTCACTCGGAAGGTAAGGCATCCGTTAAAGAGTATGGCGTTTTAGAAATTGGGACCATTCTCAAACGGTTTGACGTTCTTCTTTAACATTCATACAGTGAATTCAGGAGTATATTGCCAATACAGTTTAGCGGAATTTCTTCTGGAATACCAGACACGACTGTCGGATTCACAACTAGATGTGAAACTGATGACAATGCCGTTCGACTTTCAGCGAAGGTGGTAACGATATCGATCGGCTTGACATACGATCTTCTAATTTATATATGAAAATAAGGTGTGCTTCTGCTATAACTTCTACTAATATGTTCCCGCGAACTCTAAGCAAGACACTGGATACAGCGAGATAGGTTATCGGAAGGCAAGGTATTCGGTAAAAAGGTTGACTTTGCAAGAATAAGTAACGCTCTGCAACGGAATGTCGCTTTACGATAATAATCAAACCGTGAATTATGGTGTCCATTGCCAATACTGTCCAACAGATTTACTCCCGATTACATGGTTTGACTCTTGGCATCTTGGAATAGGTGAAGCTATTCGTTCGTCTCTCAGAGAAGGAGGCACCTTTCTCGAACGGCTTATCACTCGAGCATCTATTTCATTCATGAAAATATGGAGCTCGGCACTAAAACCTATACTCATATCTTCTAGTGAATACCTTGTTACACTCTCAATACAGCGCGCTATGCCTTTGAACGGTAATCCCATCTATAAAACGTTTTATTTTATACCAACTGGAAACGTTCTCAAACGGTTGGTCGCTATACACTAACATTCGAATTATGGAGTCTATTGCCAATACCGATCAGCGAATTTACTCCCGGAATACCTGCTTTTCCCTTTGGAATCACAGGGCAGGTGATGCTATTGACTTAGCTGTGCGACACTCGAAGAATGTGATAACGTTATCGAACGGTTTGACCCGCGATCCTATATTTCATACATGAAATTGAGGTGCCCGTCACTAAAATATCTACTAATTTGTTTCTCTGAACGCGAAGTGATACCAACGAATCAGCTGCTTATATTTTCTGAAGTTAATATATTCGGTATGGAATATGACGTTATACCAATGGGTAACGTTATCAAACGGATTGCCTCTCTACTTTAATATTGCCAGCACTGTTCAGCGGATTTACTCCTGGAATTCCAGATCTGACTCTCGAAAGCATACCTATAGGTGAAGCTGTTGACTGAGCCGCTCGATTCTCAAAGAAGGTGGCAACGTTCCCGAACGGATTGACCCTCGATCTTCTAATTTATGCATGAAGCTAAGGTGCCCGTCACTGAAATGAAGATTAATATCTTGCTCTGAACACGAAGTTATACCCTCGATAGTGAGGGTTAGCTTCTCGGAGGTTATGGACTACCGTAAGAAGTTAACTCTGTAGGAATAGGTATCGTTCTTTGTACCTTAATATTCATACCGTGAATAAGGGTGTCTGATGCCAATACTGTAAAGCGGATTTACTACCGGAACACATGGTGTAACCCACGGAATCACAGGGTATGCGAAGGTATAGACCTTGCCTTTCGACTCTGAATGAGGGTGGTAATGTTCTCAAACGCATTGACCACCGATATTGTAATTCATATACGAACTTAAGGTGCTGCCTCTAAAATCTATATTAATGTATTTCTCTAACCACGAAGTCATACTCTCGGTACTCCGGGTTAGCTTCACAGACGGTATAGTTTTCAGTAAAGCGCTTGACATTATAGAAACTGGTAGCGATCTCAATCGGAGTGACATTCTATTTTGATATTCAAACCGAGGAGTACGGTCTCTATTGCCAATATGGCCGAGCCGATTTGCTCCCGGAATACCTGGTTTGACTCTCGAAAACGCAGGATAGGTGAAACTATTGTCATAGCCGTTCGTCGCTCACAGAAGGTGGCAACATTATCGAATGGTTTCAACCTCGATCTTCTAATCCAAACATTAATTTATGGTAACGTCACTAAATTGAACACTAATGTGCATCCCTAATAACGAAGTCATACTGTCGATACAGCGGGTTAGTTTTTCGGCGGGTATGGTCATCGGTAAAGCGTTTTACTTTATAGCAATTAGTGACATTCTCGAACGGTTTGACGGTCTACTTTATTATTCAAACCGTCAATTAAGGCGTCTATTGCCAAAACTATTCCGCAGTCTTGCACACGGCTTACCCGGTTTAACGCTCCGAATGCAGGATTGGTGATGCTATTGACAGCCGTTTGACTCCCACAGAAGTTGGAATCGTTATCTAACGGTTTGACTCTCGATTTTGAAATTTTTACACGAAAATGAGGTGCTCGCCTGCCAGCTTGTCTACCAGTTTGATTCCGTGAGCATTAAGCAGGGCATTCGTAACAGCAGGTTATGTTCTCGGATGGTAAGGTATTCGGTAAAAAGAATGGCTTTATAAGAATAGGTATAGTTCTGCATCGGTTTGATGCTTTACGTTATTGTTTAAATAGTGAATTAAGGATTCCATTGCCAATGCTGTTCAGCCGATTTACTCCAGGATTACTTGGTATGACTCTCGGATACACAGGAGAGGTGAAGCCACTGAGTTAGCCATTCGGCTCTCAAGGAATGTGGTGTCGTTCTCCAACTTTTTGATCCTTTATCTTCTAATTCGTACATGAAATTAATGTGACCGTCACTAAAATGTATTCTAATTGGCATCTCTGGACACGAAGCAATAATCTCGATACTACGGGTTAGCTTCTCGAATAACAAGGCCTTCTGTGAAATGTCTGACTATATAGCAATAGGTAACGTTCGACAATGCATGGACTCTGTACTTTAATAGTTATGCCGAGAAATATCGTGACAAATGCCAATAATGCACAGCGGGTTTAGACGCGGATTACCTGGTTTGACTCTTGCGAACACAGGACAGGCGAAGCTGTAATCTTAGCCGTTCGAACCTAATAGAAGGTGGCACTTTCTCAAAAGCTTTTACTCATGATTCCTCTGTTCGTATATGTAAATAAGACGACCGTCATTAAAATGTATACTGATATGCTTCCCTCTACACGAAGTTGCATTCTCGATACAGCGGGATAGGTTCGGAGAAGTGATGCTATTCGGACAAAATGGACTTTATACCAATTGTAAATGTTTTCCGAGGGTTTAACTCTCTACTTTAATATACACAACGCGGATTGATATATCTGTTGCCAGTAGTCGTCAGCAGACTACCTCCCGGAATAGTTGGTTTGCCTTTCCGAATCACAGGACGTCAAGATATTGATTTAGCCCTTCGACTCTCAAGGAAGGTGGTATCGCTCTAGAACGGTCTGACACTCGGCCTTCTAATTCATGTATGAAGTTAATGTGCCCGTAACTAAAATATGTACTACCCTTCTGCTGTCAACACTGAATGACTGTCTGCTTTAATATTCATACCTTGAACTATGGTATCTTTTGCCAATACAGTTCTCAGGATTCACTCCCGGAACACCTGGTTTGACACACGGCATCATAGGATAGGTGAATCTACTGACAAAGCTGTGCAAATCGCAAAGAGAGTGGTATGGTTCTGGAGAAGTTTGCCTGTAGATCTGAATGCGAAATATAAACTAATATATTTTTCTAAGTGCAATGTTATACAATCGCTTCGGCGGGGTTGCTCCGCTGTAGGTAAAGCTTAATGTAAAAAGTTTGACTCTATACGAATAGATAACGTACCACAAACGTTTGTAGCTCAGCCTTAATACTCATACCGTAAACTAAGGTGTCCGATGCCAGTAGTGTACAGAGGAATGACTCCCAGAATTGCTGGTTTGACTCTAGAAACCACCGGAATGGTGATGCTACTGACGTAGCTGGTCACCTCTTCAGAAAGGTGGTATCGTTCTCGAACGGTTTGTCCTAGATCTTCTAGTTCATACATGAAATTAATGTGCTCGTCGCTAAAACGTATACTAATTCGTCCTACTGAACACGGTGTTATAGTCTCGATACAGCGAGTTAGGTTTCCGGGAGGTATGGTATTGGGTAAAAAGATTGACTTAAATCGAATTGATAATGTCCGCCGACGGTTTGACCCTCAAAGAAGGTGGTAGGTTTCCCGAATGCTTTGACGCTCAATCTTCTACTTCACACATGAAATTATGGTGGCGGGGCCTAAAATGTGTACTAACTTGTTCCTATGGTTCCATTATCATACTCTCGATACAGCGCGTTAGGCTTTCGGATGGTAAGGTCATCAGTAAAACGTTTGGCTTAATAACAATTGGGTACGTTTTCAATCGGTTTGACGCTCTAGTTTAAAATTAAAAGCCTTGAATTGAGGCGTTTATTGTCCATACTGTTCAGCGGATTTACTTACGGAGTACGTGCCTTGGTGCTCGTAATCATTGGATAAGTGTTGCTATTGACTTAGATGCGCCACTCTAAAAGAGGTTGATAACGTTATCGAACGAATTGACACTCGTTCTTCTAATTCATACCTGAAATTATGGTGCCCGTAATCAGAATGAATACCAATTTCTTTCTCTGGACACGAAGTTATACTCTCGACGCAGCGGCTTATGTTCTCGGATGGTACCGTTATCGGTAAAAAGAATGACTTTATAACAATTAGTAATGCTCTCCTTCGATTTGACTCCATAATTTAATACTCATGCCGTGAATTAAGGTGTATATTGCCAATACTATTCAGCGTATGTGCTCCAGGAATACTTCGTATGGCTCTAGGAATCGCAGAATAGATGAAGCTATTGACCTACCAGTTCGACTCTCCAAGGGGGCGGTAACGTTCTCGAAATGCTTGACACACGAGCTTCTAATTCATACATGAAGTTGAGGTGACAGTCAATGAAATTGGTACTAATTGCTTTCTCTGAACACGAAGGCATTCTCTGGATAAAGCGGGTTATTTTGACGGAAGGTAAGGCTTTCGGAGGAACGTTTCATTATATACCAACTGCAAACGATCTCAATCGGTTTGACGCTCTACTTTAACATACAAACCGTGCATTACCTGACATGCAAATTCGGAATCACTTGATATCAGAAGCTGTTGTCCTAGACGTTTGAATGTCATTGAATGTGGTAACGGTCTCGAACGGTTTGACACTCGATCCTATGTTTTACACATGAAATTAATGTGACCGTCACTAAAATGTATGCTTATTCGTATCCCTGAACACGCTGCTATGCTCTCGATACAGCGGGCTAGGTTTTCGGAGGGTAAGGACTTCGGTAAAACGTTTGACTTGGTTGGAATTTTTGTCGCTCTCAAACGGTTTGACGCACCACATTAACATTCATACCGTGAATTATGGTAACTATTTCCAATAGTGTTCAACGGATTTACTCCCGTATTCCCAGATTTGTCTCTCGTACTCACAGGATAGGTGAAGCTGTTAACTTAGCCGTTGGACCGTTGAAGAAGGTGGCAATGTTCACGAAGGGTTTGACATTCGGTTTTGGAGTTCATACAGCAAATTTGACTGCCCGTCACTAAAATGTATACTATTGTGTTTCGCTGAGCACAAAGTTATGCTCTCGATATGGCGAGTTTGGTCCACGGTAGGTAAGACTATCTGTAAAAAGTTTCACTCTATACCAATTGGTAACGTTCACAAACAGTTTGACGCTCTACTTTCCTATTCAAACCGAGAACTAAGTAATAATTATTCACGTACAGTATCAAACAGTCGTAGATCGTTAACAATACGTATACAGTCATTTTTCTTCCCGTAGGCCACACCTTCCGGGAACCTAATCCGCCGCATCGAAAGTATATTTTCGCGTTCAGAGAAACATAATACTTTATATTTTAGTGACGGGCACTCTTATTTCGTATATGAATTAATAGATCGAGGGCTAAAGGTTTCGAGGATATTAACACCGTCTTTGAGAGTCGATCAGTTCATTCAATACCCTCGCTTATCCTGTGATCCCAAGAGTCAGAGTAGGCAATCCGCGTCTAATCCTGCTGTACATTATTGGAGTTAGACACACAATTTTGAGGTATGAATACTAAATAACAGAGTCAAAGCGTTGCAAAGCGTTGCCCACTGCTCTATAGTCCGACTTTTTACAGCAGGCCTTATTTTCCGAGATGCTAATCCCCTGTATCGAGATTATACCTTCGGGTTCAGGGAAACCAATTAGTAGAAGTTTTAGCAGACCAACACCTTAATTTCATTCATGAATTAGAATATATATTGCCAATCCGTTCGAGATCGATACCACCTTTTCTGAAAATCGAACGGCTAAGTCAATATTTCATCTCTCCTGTGATTCCAAGGGTCGAACAGTGTGATCCGGGGGTAAATACGCTGAGCAGTTTTTGCAATAGACACCTCAATTCGAGGTATGAATAATAATGTAGAGACTGAAACCGTGGAAGAACGTTACGTATAGTTATAGAGTCAAACTCAATAACGAAGCCCTTAACTTCCGAAAGCCTAAGTCATAATATCGAGAGTATGACTTCGTGTTCGGAGGAGCAAATTTTTATACATTTCAGTAATGGGCACACAAATTTCATGTATCAATTAGATGCTGGATTCTCAACCGGCTAGGGATCGTTACCACTTTATGTGAGAGGCGAACGGCTAAGTCAATAGCTTCACATAGCCCGTAATTCCGTGAGTCAAGCCAGGTATTCCGGGAGTAAATCTGATGAACGGAATTGTCAATAGACACCTTTATTCACGGTATGAATATACATTTGGGAGTCAATCAATTGCAGGATGTTAACCATTGGTATAGAGCCAAACCTTTTACCGAAAGCCTTACCGTACGATAACCTATCCCGCTGTAGCGAGTGTTTTGCACAAGGGTCACGGAATTAAATCAGTAGACATTTTATCAGACGGAAACCTCACTTTCAAGTATGAATTGCAAATTCGAGAGTCTAACCGTTCGGGAAACGGTACCACCTGCTTCGCTATTCGCACAGCTACGTCAATAGCACAACCTATCCTGTGACACCGAAATTCAAACCAGGTATTCCGCGAGTAAATCTGCTGTTCAGCATTGGCCTTCTGCGCGGTATAAATACTAAAGTACAGATTCAAACCGCTGTAGAACGTTACCTATTCCTGTAGATTTGTCGTCTTGCGGATGGCCCTACATTCCACAAATCCAACCCGCACTATCGAGAATATAACTTCGTTTTCAAAGAAGCAAATTAGTACACACGTTAGTGACGGGCACCTTAATTTCACGTACGAAATATGAAGATCGAGGGTCGTAACGTTCGGGAACGTTTCCACCTTCTTTGAGGACACATCGCCTAAGTCAATAGCGATACATATCCTATGATTCAAAGAGGCAAACCATGCATTCCGGGATTAAACGCGCTGAACAGTTTTGGCAATAGACACATCAATTCGACACATGAATGGTAAAGATGATAATTAATTAATAATAAACATGAAAAACGTCACGTACAGGAATAGATACATAATCTTTAAAGAAGGCCTTAACTTCCGAACGCCTAATTCATTATATCGAGTGTATAACTTTGTGGTCAGGGGAAGAAGATCGTATACATTTTTGTGACGGACACCTTACTTTCATGTATAAATTAGAAGATCGAGCGTCAAACGCTTCGAGATCGTTACCACCTTCTTTGAGGACACATCGCCTAAGTCAATAGCGATACATATCCTGTGATTCCAAGTGTAAAGTCAGGTACTACGGAGGTAAGGGCGCTGAACATTATTGGCAATAGGCACCTTAATTCACGGTTTGAATAATAAATATAGAGCGTCTAAACGTTTGAGGACGGAAGTTTTACAGAAGACCTTACGTTCCGAAAAAATAACACTCTGTACCGAGAGTATAACATCGTGTTCAGAGGAACAAATTAGTATACATTTTAGCGATGGGCATCTTAATTTCGTGCATAAATTTGAAGATTGAGAGTCGAACCGCTCATGAAATTTATAACTATCTTTTAGAGACGCGCGGATAAGCCCTTAGCTTCACTTATCATGTGGTTCAGTGAGCCACACGAAGTACACCAGGTGTTATCCCAGTGTATACTACTGACAATGGACACCGTACTTCACTGTTTCAATATTATAGTTGAGCGTCAAGCCGCTTGAGAAAGATACGATATGTTATAATTCCAAACGTTTCACCGAAGACATTACTCACCGAGAACCTGGTCCGTTGTATTCACAGTATATCTTCGTCTTAATGGAAGCAATTTAGTAAATATTTTAGTGCCGCACTTTTAATTTCATGTCCGAATTAGAAGATCGAGTGTCAAACCGTTCGAGAACGTTAAGAAATTCCGTGAGAGTAGGACGACTAATTCTATAACATGACCTACCATGTGATTCCGAAAGTCAAACCAGGTATTGCAGGAACAAATCGGCTGAATAGTATTGCCGATGCACACCTTATTTCACGCTATGAATATTAAGGTAGAGATTGTGAACATTATGAAATGGTATAAAGTTATTCGTTACAAAATACCATACCTCCCGAGATTACAATCCGCTGTAGCGATAGTTTTGCTTAGATTTCACGTGATCAAATTTGTAGATATTTTAGAACGCTGACTCCTTCTTTTCACGTAGCAATAGGAATATCTAGGGTTGAACCGTGCGAGAACGCTACCATCCTATTCGAAAGTCGCAGAGCTAAATCAATAGGTACACATGTCCTGTGGATCCAAGAGTTATACCAGGTATTACGTGAGTCGATCCTCAGAGCAGTAATACCATTTAACACGCTAATTCACGGTATGAATATTAAAATAGAGCGCCAAACCGTTTGAGAAATTTACTGCCGTCTGTGAGAGACGAAAGGCCCAGTCAATAGCTTCACCAAACCTGTAGTTCGGAGAGTATAACCAGGTGTTCTTGGAGCAAGTCCGGTGAGGAGTTTTGGCAATGGACTCCTTAATACATGGTTTGAATATCAAAATAAAGCTTGAAGCCGTTTGAGAACGGTACCAAATGCTATGAAGCCAAACGCTTCATCGAAGACCTTACCCTCCGATAAACTAGCCCGCTGTATCGAGGGCATAACATCGTCTTCAGAGGCACTAATTAGTATACGCTATAGTGCAGAGCACCATATTTCATGCATGAATTAGAAGATCGAGGATCAAACCGATCGGGAACGTTGCCACCTTCTGTGAGAGACAAACAGCTAAGTCCGTAGTTTCTCCTATCCTATGTTTCTGAGAGTCATACCAGGCACTACGGGGATAAATCTGCTGAACAGTAATGGCATTAGACCCCTTGCATTCACCTATCCTGTGATTCCAAGAGTGAAAGGAAGTATTCCGGAAGCAAATCCTCAGTACAGTATTGGCAATAGACACCTTAATTCGCCGTATCAATACTAAAGTACTGCGACGAACCTTTGTCGAGCGCTAACTAGAGGTATAGGATCAAGCTCTTTACCGAAGGCCATACCTTCCTAGAACATAACCCGTTGTACCCAGAGTATAACTTCGTGTTGCAGGAAGCACTTTAGTATACATTTTAGTGACGGCACATTAAGTTCATGTATGAATTAGAATTTGGGTTGCCAAACCATTCGAGAACGTTACCACCACATTTGAGATTCAAACGGCTAGGTCATCTGGTTAACCTATCCTGTGATTCTATGAGTCAAGCCAGTTATTCCGGCAGTAAATCCGCTCATCAGTATTGGCAACATACCTATTATTTCAAGGTTTGCATATTAAAGTAGTACGTCAAACTGCTTGAGAACGATGCTAATTTGTATGAATTCATTCCATTTACACACTTCCTTACCTTCCGAGAACCTGACCCGCTGTATCTAGAGTATGACTTCGTGTTGAAGGAAGAAAATTAGTATACATTATAGAGACGGACCTCATTTTCATGTATGAATAGACAAATCTGGAGTCAAACCGTTCGAGAACGTTACAACAAACCTCTAGAATAGAATTGCTATCTCAGTGGCTTAACTAATACTGTGGTGCGGAGATGCAAACCATGTATTCCTGGAGTAATCCGCTGAGAAGTAGTGGCATTAGACTCCTTAATTCACGATGTGAATACTAAAGAGCACATTGAAACCGTTGTAGAACGTTACCTATTACTATAGAGTCAAATCTTTTACCGAATACCTAACCTTCCGAGAGCATGACCCGCTGAACCGAGAGCGATATTTCGTGCTCAGAGAAAGATATTAGTTTACAATTAAGTGACGGGAGACGTACTTTTATGTATGACATAGTCGATAGAGTGTCCATCCGTTTGGGGACGTTACCAGCTTCTATGATGGTCGGACGTCAAAGTCGATAGCTTCACCTATCCTGTGATTCTGAGAGTCAAACCACACATTTCCCGACCAGGCCCGCCGAACACTATCGGAAATAGACACCATAATTCGCTGTACGAATATTAAGGTAAAGAGTCAAACCGGCGATGAACATTACTGGTTGGTATAAAGTTATTCTCTTTACGAAATACCATACCTTCCGAGAACCTTCTCGGCAGTAGGGAGTGCCTCGCTTCGTCCTCAGGGAAACAAATTACTAAACACAACAGAGACGTGCACCTTAGTTTCATGTGTGAGTTAGAAGGTCGAGCGTTAAACCGTTCGAGGACGTTCCCAACTACTTTGAAAGCCATAAACCTAAGTCAATAGCTTCACCTATCCCGTGATTCCGAGAGTCGAAACATGTATTCCACTAGTACATGCGCCGAGCACTATCGGCAATGGCACATCAATTCACTGCCTGAGTATTAAATTAGAGAGTTAAATTGGCGATGAACATTACCAGCTGTTATGACGTCATTGCCGATACCGGATACCGTACCTGCGGAGAATATAACCCGGTGTATCGATAGGATAACATCGTGGTCTGAGAATCAAAATAGTGTCTAATTTAGTAACGGATACATTAATATCATGTATGTATTAGAAAATCGAGTGTCAAACTGTTTGAGAAGGTTACCATATTCAACGTGAGACGACCGGCTAAGTCAATCGCTTCACATATTGTGTGACTCCGGAAGTTAAACCAGATATTCCAGGAGTAAGCGCGCTGGACAGTATTAGCAATGGACACCTCAATTGAAGGTTTGAATAATGAAGCAGGCCGTCAAGACGTAGTAGAACATTATTGTCGAGAGTATAACATCGTGGTTAGAGAAACACAATAATACAAATCTTAGTGACGGCACCTTATATTCAGATATGAATTAGAATATCGATGGTCAAACCGTTCCAGAACGTTACCACCTTCTGTGAGGGATGAACGGCTAAGTCAATAGCTTCACCTATCCAGTGATTCGGAGACTCAATCCAGGTATTCCCGGAGTAAATACCCTGAACAGTTCTGCGTATAGACAGCATACCGTGTTTGACTTTCGGAGTCACCGAATAGGTGTCGCTATTGGCTTAGCTTTTCGATCCTGAACGAAGATGGCAACCCTCTCGCTGTGTTTCACCCTCTATCTTTATATTTGATACATGAAATTAAGGTGTCCGTCACTAAAATGTGTACTATCCTGCTTCTCGGAACACGAAATAATACTCTGAATATTGCGGGTTTGCTTCTCCGAAGGAGAGGGCTACGTTAAGAAGTTAGACTGTATACGAATAGGTAAAGCTCTTCAACGGTTTGACGACCTGCTATAAAATTGGAACAGCTGATGATAGTGTCCATTGCCAATACCTTTCAGCGGATGATCTGCGGGAATACCTGGATAGATTCTGGGTACCACAGGATAGGTGAAGCCGTTGTCGTAGCTGTGCGATTGCCAAAAAATGTGATAAAATTCTGGAACAGTTTGCGCACGACCTTCATATTGATGATCGTAATCATGGTGCCGGTCAATAATATAAATACTACTTTGATTCTTTGAACTCTGGGTCATAATCTAGATACAGCGGATTAGCTTCTCGGAAGATAAGGCCTTCCGTAACCAGTTTGACAATATACCAGTATGTAACGTTCTGCAACGGTTTGAATTAGGACATTTATACTTATACCATGATATAGGGTGCCTAATGCCAATACTGTCTAGCAGACATACTTCGGAAATACCTGGTTTGACTCCCGGATACACAGGATCGGTGAAGCCATGGTCCACGCCGTCCGACCATCATGGAAGGTGGTATCGTTCCCAAACGTTTTGACACTCGATCGTCTATTTCATAAATAAAAGTAAGTTTCCCGTCACTAAATTAAAAACTGATGTCTTTCTCTGAGCACGAATTGTTGCTCTCGGTACAGCGGGTTATGTTTACGGAAGGTTATATATTCGGTAAATGTTTGACTCTATAATAATGGGTATCGTTCTACAACGGTTTCACTGCGTACTTCAATATTCATATCGTGAAATAAGGCGTTTATTGCCACTATTTCTCACCGGACTACTCCCGGAATGCCTGGTCTGAATCTCCGCATAACAATATTATTGATGCTACTGAACTAGCCGTTCGATTATAAAGGTATGTGGTAACGTCCTTGAACGGGTTGACACTCGATTTTGCTATTCATATATGAAAATGAGGTGCTATCACTATAATGTAAAATAATTTGCTTCCTTGATCACGAAGTCATACTCACGATACAGCGTGTTAGGTTCTTGCGAGGTATGGTATTGTATGAAAGGAATGAATATATACAGGTTAGTATCGTTCTCAAGCTGTTTGATGCCCTACTTTAATATGCAAACCGTGAAATGATGGGTCTATTGCCAATACTGGTCAGCGGCTTTTGAGCCGGAACACCTAGCTTGACTCTAAGAATCACAGGAGAAGTGAACCTGTTGACCATGCTGTGCGACTCTCAAAGACGGTGGTAACGTTCTCAGTTGGTTTGGCCCCCGATATTGTAATTCATAAACGAAATTATGCAGGCCATGTCTAAAATGTATAGTAATTTGATTCTCCGATCGTGAAGTTATACCCTTAATACAGCGGGATATCTTCGCGGAAGGTAAGGTATTTGGCTTGAAGAGTGATTTTGTACCAATTTCTAACTTGCTCAAAAGGATTGACGTCCTACTTTAATAATACAATCATAAGTTATCGCGTCCATTGCCAATACTGTTCGGCGAGATTACTCCCGGAATGACTGGTTTGACTCTCGCAATCACAGGATAGGTGCAGCTAGTGACTTAGATATGTGATAGCGTTCTCGAACAGTTTGGCACTCGATTGTCTAATTCATACATGAAATTCAGGTGCATGTCGCTAAAGTGTATACTAGTTAGCTCCTCTGAACACGAAGTTATAATCTCGCTACAGCGGGATAGGTTCTAGGAAGGTATGGTATTCGGTAAAAAGAATGATTTCTTCGAATAGGTAACATCCTGCATCGGTTTGACGCTTTACATTAGTAATCAAACAGTGAATTAATGTGTCTATTGCCAATAATGTACAGCGGGGTCGCTGCCGTCATATCTGCTTTGGTTATCGGAATCACCAGACAGCTGGAGCAATTGACTGAGCCGTTCGACTACAACAGAAGGTGGGAACGATCTCGAACGGTTTGATTCTCGATTATTTTATTCATACACAGAAATAAGGTGTGCGTCTGCGACAATTCCTACTAATTTGTTTCAGTGTGCACTGAGGATGACACTCGCTACAGCGCGTTAGGTACTTGGATGGCAAGGCATCGGGTTAAAAGTTTGTCTTTATAACTTTAGGTAATGCTCCCCAACGGTTTGACGATCTTCTTTAATATCCATATCGTGAATTAATGTGTCCATTGCAAATAGTATAAAGCGGAATGACTCCCGGAATTCTTTGTTTGCCGATCGCAGTAACAGGACTGATGATGCAATTTACTTCACCGTTTCATTCTCAAAGAAGGTGGGATCGCTCTCGAACTGTTGGACTGTCGATTTTTCCATGCGTGTATGAAAATAAGATGTCCACCTGCTGAAATGACTACTAATTTGCATTCGTTTACACTAAGCTACACACACGCTGCAGCGGATTATTTTCTCGGAAGGTATAGTAATTTCTATGATGTTTTACTTTATACCAACTGATAACGTTCCCAAATGGTCTCACGATCTACTTTAATATTCAAGCCGTGAATTATGCTGTCCATTGTCACTTGTGTACAGCGGATTGGCAGCCGGGGTACTTGGTTTCACTCTACGATAAACAGGATAGGTAAAGCGATTTACTTAGCCATTCGGCTCTCACAGAAGGTGGTAACGCCCTCGAACGGTTTGACCCGCGACATTCTAATTCATGTGAGAAATTATGGTGCCCGTCCCTAAAATGTAGAATATTTCATTCCTCTGAACACGGTGTTATACTCTTCAAACTGCGTGTTAGCTTTTCCGAAGGAATTGCTGTCGGTCAGTGTTTGATTCTATGATAATAGCTACAACGGTTTGACTTTCCGTGTTAATATTGAGACCGTGAATTAAGGTGTCTAATGCCAATACAGTTCAGCGAATTTATTCCCGGAATACCTGGTTAGACTCTTGAAATCACAGGATCGGCGAAGCTACTGACTTAGCCGTTAGAATCACAAATATGGTGGTAGCGCTCTCGAACGGGTTGACACTCATGTTTTCTATTCATGCATGAAAATATGGTGCCCGTCACTGAAGCGAATACAAATATGTTTTACTGATAGCGAAGATGTACTATCGATACATCGAGTTGGGTTCTCGGAAGGTGAGGGTATCCGTGAATGTTTTACTGTGTGCCAATATGTAACGTTCAACAAAGGCTTGACTCTGTACATTCATATTTAGTACGCGATTTCATGTGTGTATTGCCAATACTATTCAGCGCATTTACTCCAGGCATACCTGGTTTGGCTCTCGGAATTACAGCATAGTTGAAGCTATTGACTTCATCGTTGGGATCGCAAGGATGGTAGCATCTTTCCAAATCGTTTGACTCTCGATTTTCTAAGTCACCCATGAAATTAATGTGCCAGTCTCTAAAATGTATACTAATTTACTCTTATGAACACGAAGATATAATCTCGACACAGCGAGTTAATTTCTCGGGATGTAAGGTATTCGGTAAAACGGAAGTCTTCTTAGCAATTGGTAACGTTCACAAATGGTTTGTATCCCCACTTTAATATTCAATCCATGAATTAATGTGTCTAGGACCAAGACTGTTCTACACATTTTCACACGGCATATCTGGTTTGACATCAGGAATCACAGTATAGGTGTAGCTATTGACATAGACTATCGATCCTGAATGAAGGTGGAAACGTCTCCGAACGTTTTGACCCCCGATCTTCTAATTCATACACGAAACTCGTGTGCATGTCACTAAAATGCATTCTCATTTGTATCTCTAAATACGAAACTGTACGGATGGTACTGTGCTTTATGTACTCGGACGGTAAGGTATGCGATGAATAGTATGACCTTATACAAATGGGTAATGTTCACAAACGGATTGACTCTGCACTTTAATATTTATAACGTGAAATATGATGTCTAATGCCCATACTCAACAGCAGATTTCTCCCGGTATACCTGGTTTTCCTCTCGGTATCACAGGTTGGGTGCAGCTATTGACTACGCTGTTCTATTATGAAAGAGTGTGGTGACGTACTCGAACGGTTTGACTTTCATTCTTATTATTCATACATGATGTTAAGGTGCCCGGCACTAAAATGTATACTAATTTGATTCACTTATCTCAAAGTTATACCCTCGATACAGCGGGTTAGATTCTCGGAAGGCAAGGCCTACGATGAAAGTTCGACAAGATACCAATTGGTAATGTTCTGCAGAGGCTTGACGCTCTACTTTAACATTCATACCCTGAATTGAGGTATCTACTGCCAATACAGTACAGCGGATTTAGTCACGGGATACCTGGTTTGACTCACGGAATCACAGGATAGGTGTAGTTATTGATTTAGCAGACGGCCGCAGGTCTGGATCCCCTCTTCACGACCGCGAAACGCCTCCCCAGTCCGCTGCATGACCTGCCCGCAGAAGGAGGCCACCGCTCGCCAAACTCGATCAATAACAGCCATGCAGGGTACGATGGCATGGAGCGAGAGGTCCCATACTACGAGCCGCTGGAGCTCCCTTCTCACCGGCATCCAAGCCGGACAGTCCACCAGATTGTGCTGCGCGGTGTCCACCTCCGCTCCGCAATGCCAACACCCAGGCGTCACCTCCTTCCTGATCATGTGCAGGTGCTCCCCGAAGCATCCGTGCCCGGAGAGTACCTGAGTGATGCGAATGTCCGCTTGCTGTGACTCCTCATCTAATCGTCCAGTACCAGGACGATGGGTCCGACGGCCCGGTGGCGTGCGCTGTCCGGCCTACGCAGCCGGCAATGCCACCTCTTCATGACGGACCGCCGGATCTCCCTCATCTTTTCTTCGATTTCTTCGAGTTCCTCCGATCCTGGACCAGGGTTCCCTACGCGGTAGCGGCGCAGGAGCCCGTTGGTCCGCGCTGCAGCTAGCTCCTGCAGGTCCATCGGTGGGAGGCCCACCAGAACAGCGGCCGCCTCGTGCGTGAGGGTGCGGTATCCTGTTGCGATCCTAATGGCCACCCGTCCTCAAACGCTAGCCACATTGGCGCGGTTCTTCCTTCTGGCCACCAGCTCTTGCGCTGACACCGGTGCCCCGTACAGGACCATCGAGCCGATCACACCGGCATAGAGTCAGCGCACCCTCTCGTCCGGTCCTCCTATGTTGGGCAGCAGTCGACACAGCGCTACGACCGTCCTCTACAGGCGGGGGTGCGCTCTTCGAAATGGTCCTCGAAAGTCCATCTGCCGTCCAGGACGAGGACAAGGTACTTCACTTTTCCTCCGATTTTTCCTCTTGCGTGTGGTATTGCCCGCTTCTTTCTCCCGTTGTGGAACCAAATGGCCTGGGTCTTCTCCGGCGAGACGCGGAATCCCTGGCGTTCTATGGCCCCAACTACTGCGACCACCCATTCTTCGACTCGCACGGCCATCTCCTTGTTGTTCATCCCGCTCGCCGCCCCCAGGGTATCGTCCGCGTGACACGGGACGCTCACTCCGGCCGGGAGTGCGGCGTGTAGCACCTCGTCGAACGCTTAGTCCCACAGGATCGGGGCCTGCACCGACCCCGGCAGGACCCCGCAGTACACCCCCCGGCTGACACTGCCGAACCTCCCGGGAAATTCCAAATAGCTGCAGACAGGTAGTCACGAATCATCGCTACCAGGTAGTCCGGCCGAAGAAGTGCAGACCTGGTTGCTGTCCAGGGCATCCCGTTGAATGCATTGGCGATGACGAGCCCGAACGCTAGCATGACCCCAACCCGTCGAACGACCCGTTCCGAGAGGGACTTGACGGTCAGGAGCATTTCGATGGTCGATCGTCCCGATCCGAACCTACCGTTGAGAGGACGGTAGTCAGTCTAGTCAGTCTACCCTCTCCAACAATATTCTGCCCTCGTCCACCAAGTAGATCAGCCTGTACGCCGACAGAGATTGCTGGGACCTTGCCAGGTTTCTGCAGCAATACCACCATGGCCCTCCTCCATCACTTCGGGAATATTTCACACTTGAGGCACTCGTCGAAGAGAACCTTTCACCGTAGGCCTTACCTTCAGAGTACCTAACCCGATGCACCGAGAGTGTTGCTTATTGTTCACGGATACAAACTAGTAGACATATCCGATATTCACGAGAAAAAAAAATCGGTAGTCAAACCGTTCGGGAACGCATCCACATTCTGTGAGAGACGACCGGCTAGGTCAATAGCTCCACCTATATGGTGATTCGATGACTCACACCTGGTATACCGGGAGTAAGTCCACTGAACTATTTTGACATCAGACACATTAATTCGCGGTTTTAATATTAAAGTAGAGCGACAAACCGTTTGAGAGCGTTACAAATTGGGATATAGTCAAACGTTTTACCGAAGGATTTAGCTTCCGCCAACCTCGCGGGCTTCATGGGGAGAATAAGCTCCTGTCCACGAGAAGGAAGTTGGTATTCATTTCAGTGATGGGCACCATCACTTCATATATGAATTAGAAGTTTGGGGGTCAAACCGCTTGTGAACACTGCCACTTTCTTTGTGAGTGGAACGGCTATGTCAATATCTTAACGTATGCTGGGATGTCGAGAGTCAAACCAGGCATGCTAGGAGTACATCCGCCGTACAGCATTGGCAACAGACACTTAAATTCTCGGTATGAGCATTAAAGTAGGCAGTCAAATTGCCGGAGAACATTACGAATTGTTATAAAGACATACATTTTACATATTACGATACATTCCGAGAACGTATCCCCCTGTATCGAGAGTGTAACTCCGTGCTCAGAGAACCAAGTTATAAATATTAAAGTTATAGATATTAAAGTACAGGGTCAAATGGATGGACTAGTTTACCAATATGTATCGAGTCTAACTTTTCATTGAAGGTGGTACCGTCCTAGAAGCTAACCCGCTGTATCGGGAGCATATCGTCGTGTTCAGTGAAGCAATTTAGTATCCATTTTAGTGACGGGCACCTGAATTTCATGAAAGAAATGCAAGATCGAATGTGAAATTTTTCGTGAACAATGGCACCTTTTTTTAGCGTCGCACAACGGAGTCAATAGCATCACGTACAACTGTGATTCGAAGAGTCAAACCAGATCTTTCTGGAGTAAATCTGCTGAACGGTATTGGCAAAAGACACCATAGGTCGCGGTTCGAATATTAATGTAGAACCTCAAAATTTTGTAGAACATTTCCTATTAGTATACAGTGAAACTTACTACAGAATGTCTAAGCTTCCGAAGACCTGTTCCGCTGTCTCGGGAGTATATCATCGTGTTCAGAGAAACACATTT